>PVJC01020750.1:0-28869 GCA_004026665.1 Murina feae
CGTGGGAGAGAATGAGGCCTGCACATATGATTTATCCATGTGTTTCCAGCCAATCAGGAAGGCAGGGGAGGTCTAAGATTCGGTTTGTGTCCTACAAGTTGTCTAGCACACTGCTGGGCACAAGGTGAGCTCACAGGACTTCCTGCCCGTTGACTGAGCCCTGGGGCTGAGCTCTGAGGTCCCTGTTCTCTGTGGCAATTGCTGGCAGAGCCCCTACTATGTGCAGGTCCACTCACACCCTCTGGCCCCGGGAGGCCAGGGTTTGGGGCCTCCTCCTGCCTCTCTGGATGGCTGGCTGCCTCCTGCTGCCCAGGCGGACAGACCTGCCCCTCTCCTTCCTGCCTCCCTGCTCCCTCCCTCATGCTGAGCTCCAGGCAGCCTGCCCTTCCCCTGGCTCTGCTCTCACCTCAGCCCTCCCCCCCTCCCCCAGTGCTGCTCAGGACCCCACTTGGAGGCACGCTCCTGTTTAGAGCTGTTTCCCACGAAACTGCAATCATTCCGAATGGACAGGCCCGTCCCCGCATCTCAGCATCTCATGGCCCGGTCCCAAGTGACTTGTCATCTTCTCTTGTCAGTGGCGCTCCGGCTCCTCCTTCCTCACTGGACCATAATCCTCTCCCGCCATTGCTGCTGTCTCAGGGCTCCAGGTCCTGTCTCTCTCCTTCCCCGTAAAACACTTCCGTAGAAGAGGAGCTGGCAGGAGGAGGAGAGGCTAGAGGAGGAGCTGGCGGGAGGAGGCCAGAGGCCAGGCTGCTTGAGGTGGACTCCTTTCTCCCAAGGGCAGCCCAGGGCAGCGCTCCTGCTCTGGGTGCAGCAGGGAGTGGGGTGCCAGCAGCAGGGCCAGAGTGGCCCAGTGTCAGAAGCTGCCGAGGAGGCCCCAGAGTCCACCCTTGTAGGTCACAGGGCTCAGGCCTGAAGCAGGAGCGGGAGGGGCAGGAAGAGAGCACAGGTTCGCTCAGCATGGATGTGCCCACACCTATGGAGTCAAACCCCAGGGTTTGGTGGTTGCACAAGCTCCTTCATGCCCCAGGCGCCAGGTCCCCGGCGGGTGTCCTCTGAGGCCACGCACCCTCTGGCCACGTGGTCTGTTGGGCCCAGGGCCTCGGCAGCTCTCCTGCCTGGGGTTCACTCCCGTGGCAGGCGGGGTGGTGCGCCTGTGTAGGGAGGAGAATATGGGTGACAGATCAGAGACTCATGCTGTCACACGCTGTTTCCTACCCTTAAAATGAATGTGATACCTTGGAGTTAGGAAAATAGAAATCTCTTGATGTAGCCGCATCTATTATGCTGTTTTAGATGAATTATTCTGCCTCCTTGGGTCTCGGTTTCTGCATCTCTGAAGTGAGGGTGGCCTTCCTTGCCACCTCATCGTACATTCACACAAGGAGATGGCACGGCAGTCCTTCTGAAGCATGAAGCACAGGGGTGGTTATTGTAACCTTTATACTCAGGGTGTTCGGGAAGGGAGAATAAGCAGATTCTGCCTTTTAATGCTCAAGAATGGGTTCCAGCTTGTCCAGATCTTTTGTCGTTTCCTCCTTGCCAGTCCCTTCCTCCCTAGCATGCTTGGATCTCATACATTCGTGGGGCCCTGCGGACACCCTCCCCCAGGACCAAGCGCAAACTCCATGTTGGTTGACAAGGAAGGCCTGGCACCCCACGCCCCATGCTCCTCTCTTGCCGTCCTTCCATTTAGAGCTCTAGCCAGCCTGGGTTTTGACTTGATAGACGTGCACACGTACTCTGGCTTCCAGGCCTTGCACATGCTGTTTCCCCTGCCTGAAACTCCTACTCAGCCCTCAAGTCCTGGCTGTATAGTCACTTCCTCCAGGAAGCAGGCCCTGCATTGAACAGCTTGCTTGCTTGCATTTGCTGATTGACCATTCACTCTACGAGGCAGGGCCACACCTGTTGGTTTTTGTATATTCCCAGCTTTCAGTGAAAGGAATTTTAGAGATAAAACAGGCAGGTTTAGGGGTTCCATAGGGGCCCCTAAATGCAGAGATGATGGCGTGGAGCTGCCAGAAGGCCTACATTCACAGAGGATAAAGAAATGTCACAGGATATCGGGAAGAAGGAAACATATTTTCACAGAGGACAGCGGAATGTTGTAAGGTAAGAGGAGAGAAAGTGGGAGGTGGAGGGGGGTGGACACCATGTGGGCGTTGAGCTTTGAAACTGATACTGTGCTGCAGAGTGACCTGTGAGGGAAGCGCTGGGCCCTAAATTAAGGAAGGCCCATGAGATAGGGCCAGGGCCAGTCCGAGAACTGCAGCATATATTAAAACACATTGTTTGCGGGAAACGAGTAAACTCGGATCCACCAGGGAGACTGTCAATGGACATGAGGAAACATACATTGGAACCTCTAGTTGGAACCGGCAAAAATAAAAATGGTTTATGTCGTTGTCGTGTGTGTGCCGCTCATAAACTACGCAGTGAAGCGCGGTACATGTGCAAGTTTTGTAATGTCCCCCTGCACAAAGGAAAGTGTCCCGAACGCTACCACACAGTGGCGGGAAAGTGCCCGCTTACCTGGAGACAAAGGGACACAAGGCAGTTAGAGATTCATAGATTTCAGGTTTTTGGACTTAGATTTTTTTTTCCCATTAGAGAGAAAGCACACTTTTCCCATTTGGGAGCCCCTTCCCAGGAGGGCCCTTTGGGGACACCCCTGCCCAGATGGAATTTGTATATGCTTCCAATAAACTTCCACATTTTTATTAAAGAAATCCGTTAGCCCGTGAAATTATTCTTCAACTTCGTCAGACAAGGACCCACGAGAAGACATCTGCATGCCGGAACACGCGTCTCACCAGCTCGTGCCTGACGTGGAGCAGGTGCGGAATAAGCACTTGCCGCAGGAAGGAACAGGGTGTGGTCCAGGACAAAACACACATGTTGACGCGCAGCACATTGAATGTCCATGAAGTGCCTGCAGGAGCCAGACTGGCCGCTCCGCCCAGGGAGCTCCTGGCTGTGCCCTGCCCTCGGCATTGAGCGGGGCAGGATGGAGTCCTCTGCACCCGAGGCCTGACCCAGGCCCCCACCTTTCTGCCTAAGCTCAGTGGCTGACTATTCCAAGGTCAGGCTACCCTCGGCCATGCCCAGCAGGGGGGTCTCAGCCCCAGCCGCACTTCTGCCTGGTTTCTCCTTGCGCATTATCTGGGAGTCTCTGGCCATTAGCAGCATTAAGGTGGGAGGAGAGGGCATGCCCCACTGGCCAGGGGTCCCTGCAGGGCTCTGGGAAGCCCTGCCATTAGAGTAACATTCTGTGCAGGAAGCCAGGGATTACAGTTCAGACTTGCAAATGGGTTTGGTGAATAGGCTTTGCTGAGAGGTGGGGCAGACTGCAGGACCCAGTGAGCGACAACGGTGAGAGAGATCTTTCAGTGAATCTATTCAGCATTTTGGCAGCCGCTGGGCATTGCTTTGCTGTCTTCCTCTGAGGACCAGAGAGATGACACAAAAGGATAGACGAACACACACCATGTGCTACACAGTGTCTGTTGAAGAATCCATCCATCCATCCATCCATCCATCATCCATCCATCATCCATCCATCCATCATCCATCCCCTCAGCTAACTTGTATTGTGCCCCCTTTCTGTGCCCGGCACTGTGCTGGGTCCTGGGGACGCGATGAGAACAGCGTTCAGCCCCGCTCTCTCTTCCACACCAGGATGTGGCCAGGCTCAGGACGGTGGGTAGGAAGCCCTCCGCTGCCCAGTGTGCCTTCATTAGAGCCAGGCCTCTTTCCTACCCAGCACTGAGTCCCGCACAGTGGATGTCGCATGGACCAGGTTGGGTCAGGCCCTCTGACCATCGTTGCACCCCAGCTCCCTCTCGCTAAGAAAAGAACTCAAGGCCATGCAGGGGGGCCAGACACTCCGGTGCCGCTCGTGGCCCGGCTCACGGTGCCTGGTGCAGGCGACAAGCGGCTCCTTCCTCTGGACACGTCGCTGCTATCTGCCGGGAGCTGTCACCCTGAACAGGCAATGCTGCGAGGCTGAAGTGTGCGTGCCGCCCCCCCCCATGTGTTCAGTGTCCTGCGTATCCATGTGCCGTGGTCTGTTGTTTAGTATGAACCATGTGGCAGAGCCACAGGCAGTTGCTACTGTCCGCTGTCTCAAGAGAAATACGCAGTGCTCTGCAGCGCCAAACACTCGACACGCCCAAATCCATTTCTGCTTGCTATCGGCATACATTACTCGAGTCCTTTTGGATGGAGCGTGACTGAGGTGATAACTCTACACTATTCCAAACGACGTGTGAAAAGCTGACCAATGCAGAGGTTGTCACTCTCCTAAGAGGGTCTGCTTTGCTTTCCCTTGTGCGTCCCCTCGTCGCCACTCCATGCTGGGACAGACAGCACCGCACGCGGGCAAACGCCGTACGCTTGGTCAGAGCAGTTCTGGACTCTGGCTCCCTGCCTCACGCATTCTCTGGAGGATTTCCTTGAAGTATTTTTGTTTAGGAGTCATTGCCTTACAGGTTAACTTGGAAATCTCTGGCTTCAAACCCCTCTGTCCACAAGGAGGTACATAAGCCAAGCAATGGACTTAATCGATGAGAACTGGGACCCCGTTTGTCTGGAAGCACACTGAGGGCCTTATTTCCAGTCCCAGGGGCTGCAGCGCCCCTCTTCTCCCCCCCACCCCCCCGCCACATACACACACCTCATACACTCGTCTGCACCTGTGTGTGCAGCATTTGGGAACAGCGAGCCAGTGCCTGAGCAGAGCTTTTGCCCATGGTGCCAATAACTCTTGGTTGATCAGAACAGGGTGGTGCCACCAATGGCTGAGGCCTTCGCTTCCTTGACCTTTGAGTTCCTTGGAGGTAAAATAAAGGTCTTAGCTCAGTTTGGTGTCTTAATCTATTTGTGATACTGGCACCCTAGGGTGGTTCGAACTACAGGCATTTATCTCTCACAGCTCTGGGGGCTGGGAGTCCAAGATGGAGGAGCTGGCAGGCTTGGTGTCTGTGTGAGCCCCTCCACGGCTCCTGGGTGGCAGCCTCGCTGTGTTCTCATGTGGTGGGAGAGGCAGGGAGCTAGATCCTGGGGCCTCACAGAGAGCACCAATCCCATGTACGAGGTTTCACCCTCACGACCTAACCGCATCCCTACATCCACCCCTCCTAATACCATCCCATGGTGGGGTGTGTTAGAATTTTAACATGTGAATCTGGGGGTCACAAACCTTCAGTCTATGGCCGTGTGGTGTCAGCACCTACCCTGGCCCCCATGGTTTTATAAACCATTTTGGGTGAGAGCTGGAGCATATTCCCAGAGGCTGGTGACTCCAGTTGGAAAGTAACTTGCCCCAAATAGCAGGAAAGGGCTGACCCAGGAGCCTGGACCAGCCAGGGGCAGTGCATTACCCAACAGCTTCCTTGCCCTGCTTTTCTCAGCCACGAGGACCCAAGGACAAGATCCCATCTGCTTTGAGCACCATCAACTTTCTGCTTTGAATTCTCAATCCATCCCTCATTGGCACCATCTGTCCTTTAGACCCCAAGCTCAAGTTAAAGCAACTCCTGGGCCTGGACCTAGGCAGGGGAGTACACACTGCTCTGGGCAAAGCTGCTGCCTTGGGCAGTGGGGACCCGGCTGGCAGGCTCTGGGAAGAACGAGTGTGTCCTGGGCCAGAAGGCAGAGCACTCCACCTGGCTCCTGGCTTGCATCCAACCACTGATGCGCTGGGCGCTGAAAAAACACCACACCCTCCGACTCAGGGCTCTGTGGCGGGCTATGGGGGCTACACAGACAGAGGAGACATGATTCCAGCCTAACACTCACACAGGGTAAGGCTGGATGTGATACCCAATATCACAGGGGTTCCAGGCAGCACGCAGCACCTCCCACTGAAGAGCAGGGGAAGGTTCCCAGGCCCTGGCATCTGGCTGGCACTAGAGTGGCCAGGGTTCCACGGGTCTTGGTGAGGGTAAGCACCTTGAGCATTGCCGGTCCTTGTAGGTTGTGAGTCCTGTTCCCAGGCGCAGGGGAGCCTGAGGAGGTGGGCTGGGGAAGGCTGCCTGGGTCTGGCCAGCACACACCTTCCATTTGGATGGAAGCCGTCACCCAGAGTCGGTGTGTAGACAGAGCAAAGGCCCCCAAAGATGTCCGAGTCCTAATCCCTGGAAGCTGGATACTGACCTCCCGGGTGGAAGGGACTGGTAGCGGTGAACCACTGACACGTTGATTTCAGCGATGACTGGTTTTAGGCTTCCCTGGCACTGTGAGAGGCCACGCCTGCATTGTTGTAAGTCACTCAGTTGGTGCTAAGTAGTTATAGCAGCAACAGGAAACTGATTCTGTTGGAAACTCCTCCAACTCTTGTGGTTTGTACTCTCAGGGAAGTCACTTAAAGACCAGCCCCCTAATCTTTTGCAGGGTTTAATAGTAGTCCTACCTCACAGGTTTCAGGATGGACTGAGGTAGCACGCAAAGTGCCTGCACAGACAGTCTCCATTGTGGAGAGCGGCTGCAGTGTTTGGACAGGTTCAAGCCTCAGACTAATGAGAGGACACAGTTCTCCCATGGCCACGTGCAAGTCCCAGCTTGGAGGGCAGAGCCCTCCCGGCACAGTTATAGCCAACAGCTCCAGGTGTAAGCTTGGACCTATGGTCCGAACACGTGGCTCCACGTGGCTGAGTGATGTGGGCTAGATAGAGCTCAGGTGCATGCAATTGAGTAGATTCGAAACCCACAAGGACGTTGTAACCACACCCTTACTTTGCCTCCTGTTATCTGGCTACAAAATAAGGAGACAGCTTACAGGCCTTGGTGCTGTCTCTCTCCATCAGAGAGGGCAGCATCCCACGCAGACTCAGTTTTCTTCTCTTGTCTGTCTTTTCTAAATCCTTCACTGCCCCCACTCGGGCTCACCCTTGGCCGTGCTAGCGTGGCACACTCAATAATCACAGCCCTGGTGTTATTATTCCTGCAGCTGTGTGGCCCTCGACTCCCCATCCTGGCCAAGCTCAGTGCTGTGTTTCTCCTTCCTGCTCCTCCCATGGCCAGGGACTCTGGGTTCGGTCTCAGGTGGAGATATGCATCCTCACCACCTGCCAGTTCACCCCACCCGCTCATGCCACAGGTCCTTTAAGACAGATGGAGGGACTGGACGTCTACTGACATAAATTCACAGAACTTGGTAATTTTGGATAAGACATTAACATTTAAAAATTAGTTATACATTTTATTATAAGCACTGATAAAAATTAAATGTTAATTTTGTGTACAATATGTAATGAGGGTCACAGGTGAAGCAGACATTCCTGGGTAGTGGTGTGTGACTCCTCGGGTTCTGAAAGGTATGTAGGGACCGTGCTAGAAGTTTCTCCCTGTGACAGACCCAGAACACACATCATTCTTATAATCATGTTTTTTAACAGTTTTATCAAGGTATGATTGACATGTGAGAAACGACACATATTTAAAATGTACAATTTGTTAAGTTTTGCTTTGACATTTCTATATATCTGTGAAATTTTCACTGTAAGTACCATTTCCCTCCCAATTTCCTCACGTACCTTTATACCCCATCCATCCTGCCCCTCTGTCCCCTGCTATACCCTTCCACCCACTTTCCCCACAGGCAATTACGGATCTTCTTTCTGTCCCTATCATTTTGCATTTTTTAATTTTTTTAAAATTTTTTTTCTAAAAATTATATTTATTGGGGTAACACTGGTTAATAACATATACATTTCAAATGTACAACTTCATAGTATGACATCTATATACTCCATTGTGTGCTCACCACCCGGAGCCTAGTCTTCTGTCACCCCATATTTGACTCCTACCTTCCTTATTCTTCTCCTAACCCCCTTGCCCTCTGGTAACCACCAGACTGTTGTCTATACATATGAGTTTACCATATTTTCTGGCATATAAGATGACTTTTTAACCCAGGAAAATCTTCTCAAAAGTCGGGGGTCGTCTTATACACCCAGTCATCTTGAACACCCAGTCGTCTTATACGCTGGAAAATACGGTACTTATTTGTTTTGTTTATTGCTTTTTGTTTTATATCCCTAGAGGGCCAGTGCATGAAATTCATGCACTTAGGGGGGGGTTCCCTCACTCCACCCTGTGCCCTCTCCCAGACCAGGAGCCCTTGGGGGATGTCTGACTGATGGCTTAGGCCCACTGGCAGTCAGCAGTCAGACTTCCTTAGCACTGCTGCGGAGGCAGGGGAGGTTCCTGCCACCACCGCTGGGCTTGCCAGCTGTGAGCCCAAGGGAAAGATCTTAATAGAATATCCAGCAGTTTTCCAGGTGTGTCCTTTCAGGGTTGTGATCTGCACTGATTGATTGGCCAGCACTGGGGAAAGGGATCATTATTCCATGAGGCTGGTTTTATTGTTTATCTGGCCTGGAACTAAAATACAACTGAGGCCTAGATGTCATTTCTAGGAGGAAAGATCAGGGGGTCCAAACCTCATTATTAGGTCTGATCAAATAAATGAATCACTGCTCCCTCCCCTGGAAACTGACCTTAAGCCACTTCACAACTGACATTCCCTTTCGTTTAGACCACATGCCACTTGCTAAAACCATGATAATGTGAAAAAAAAAAATCAAACCTGTAAAGAATTATTGTGAGTTTATTTAAACAAAACTGTCCACAATTGCCCAGAAGCAGAATCTCAACATATTGGGATAATGCTCTGGAGAATGGCGGGGTTTTACCTTGTTTTTATAAATTACCATCAAAGGAGGAGACCAGTTATATGAAGTCCATTGGTGATAGATTAGAAAGATTAGAAGGCAGGAGAAAGTAAAGCAGGGAGAGGAGGGGGGGAGTGTGCACAGGAGGGGGGGAATTCTGGGATTGGATAAAAAGTGAAGTGATGGACACATGCTTCTTTTACATAGGAGGGTGTAGGAGAGTTAACAGTCAACAACGAACACAACAATTAACAATAACCATGAGGGAATTTGTGGTTTCTGCCCAGGTCCATTTGTTGTGCCCTCAGGAGTCCTGAAAAAGGGAAGTTACAACTTACCCAGACATTTCACAGGTGTTATCTTAAATGCAGAAAGACAACAGGCTGGGTAAAGATGGAAGCTGATCTTTGTTAGGGAAAATAGTGGCCTAGGAAATGACTATCCTATATAATAAAAGGGTAATGAGCAAATTGACCCTAACAGCAGAATGACTAGGAATGACTGGTCACTATGACACCCACTAACACCAGGGGGCAGATGCTCAATGCAGGAACTTCCCCATGGTGGTCAGTGCGCTCCCACAGGGGGAGTTCTGCTTAGCCACAAGCCAGGCTGCCAGCTGCCAGCACAGCAGTGGTGGTGGGAGCCTCTCCCACCTCCTCAGCAGAGCTAAGGATGTCTAACTGCAGCTTAGGCCTGCTCCCAGCTGGCAAGTGGACATCCCCTGAGGGGTCCCAGACTGGGAGAGGGAATAGGCCAGTCTGAGGGACTCCTCTGAGTGCACAGATTTTTGTGCACTGAACCTCTAGTCTACTATAAACTGCTTTTAATTGAAGTTTTAATTCCAGACCATCCTTTGTGGTTACTTTAGGTCTTTGAGTTTGCAAAACGGCCATGCAGGCCTTCCCTGAGCTAGTCAGGTTAACATGTGACCTTTTTTTTTCATCCACAGCCATTATCTTTACCCTCCAGACTTTTCCAAGATCTAGACCCACCCAGAATTTCCCACTGAAAAAGCCCACCTAGAGTCTTTTAAAACCTCTGTCTTCCCTCCCCATCTTGGGTGCTGACACCACTTTGGGGCTGAGCCCATCTGGTATCCAAATGACCTGATAAATGTATAATCCCTTACTACTTTTGGCCTCCTGTGTTCTTCCTTCGTGACCCTAGCACTCATGACCAGGATATGCTAGGGGAGGAGAAGTCACCTTGGGGGCAAGGTCCCATCCTACAATTGATTGTCCATTGCTAGGCACCTGGGGCTTTCCACTCTGATGACCTGTACCTGGCCTATTCTCCTTGCTCTGCTCACATCTGTCTAACCGCCTACAGCAGCCTCACTAGAGAGTATTGTACCATGTACACTAGCCTGAAATGTGGTTTCTACAGCATGCGTATTGCTTTTGCACCATCCTAAAGTCTGGTAATCTCTAAGTCAAACCATCATAATATGGGCACGGTCTGTATTTATAAAGGTTCCCTAATACTTTATGTTTTGTTAAGCCATTGAAGAATTAAAGATGGAGGCAAATGGGAATCATCCAGGCTTTATTAGGAGCAAACGGACGGGCCCAGGGCTCCCCGGGAAGGGAAGGAGAGCCATGAGGCCACGCTGGAACCGAACTGGGCTGGGTTTTTAAGGCCTGGGGCGTGTAAGGGAGGGGAGGGGTTGGGTAGGAGGAAGTGGTCTTTGGAATGTATGGAGCTTCCACCCCCCAGGGTGCTGCAGACGCCGGGAACTATAGATACCAGGATGCCAGAATATTGCCGTCAATGGTCTGGGCGGTCAGGCTGCACCTGGCTGGGGGTTGGGGGGGAAATGGTTTATGGCTTTCTCCGGTGGGTGGATGCTCAGACATCTTGGACACTTTAGTTAGAACGAGTCATGAAAACCACACCTCGCCGAACCATGGGGAAACATGCCTCAGCATTTTATAAATGTCTTACAGTAAAGTTTGATATTAAACTTGTTGCCTTTCCAATTCCTTTAACCCTCTCACCTCCCCACCTCACCTTTTGAGTAGCAGCAGGACTTTCTCCACGCCTGGCCCTGGGGTAGGGACCATACAGGGAGAACAAAGCGTCCCTTCCTGGCTTTTGAGCTCTTAAGTAGCCTTTTGTAAATCTATTGTAGAGGCGATGGTATTGAGAGCCACGGATTTCGACTAAGGGCAAGGTGCTTGAGAGAAAAAAGGGTATTTTTGAATTTCAAAAGCTTGGCTTTAAATATCAAAAGCCAAAGCCAGAGGGCTCAGAGCCCAGATTTTATATCATAAACCTGACAGGGGAGAACAGTCTCATTTTCAGCCCCCAAAGGATAGGATTTCAAACAGCCAGGGAGGTGGAGTGGAGGAGGAAGAATGGGGAATATCTGATTAAAGTTTAAACAGGTAGGTCCCTCAGAAGGGGCTCAGCACTCCATCTCACTGGCCCAGACTGTAGTGTTGACAGAACCAAGACCGGCCTGAGGGGAGTCCTCAGAAAGAGGGGTGACTGCCAGGTTCCCCAGAGTGCAGCACAGCCTGAGGCCACAGAAGTGCACCACACCTTGTGGGAACAGCGGTGGGAGGTACCTAGGCCCAAAGGGTCCCTAGCCTCTTGGTATCCTCCCATTTCAGCAAGGGGCGGGCATGAGAACAGTGTTTACCCTTCCCAAGAAGGGCGTGGGTGGCTGTGAGGGCCATTGGTGTCTGTGATGGTGACAAGGTGTTAGACCAGAGGGTCAAACCGGATCTTGACTAAGGTGGCCAGATGTCCCGCTTTTGGTGGGACAGTCCCGATTTTTAACGGTTTGTCCCGCGTCCCGCGGCGTTTTTAAAAAGTCCCGATTACTCTTTGTAATATTTTAAGTAATAATAATTTAACCCCCCACCCTGTCAATGGTGCATCGCTTTAAATCTGGTCACCTTAATCTTGACTCAACAGCCTTGGTACTTGAGTTCTGCCTGGGAAAGAATTCAGAGCCAAGACTCAAAATATAGGAGAAAACTTATTAGTAAGTTACAGAGGTAAACGAAGTGAGCAGAAGAAGAAATGGGCTCAGGGGGTCCCCTGCGCTGGGGATTGAGGGGCGGAGGTGGGGAGGGAGAAGGGGAAGGCACTGGTATGCTCCCAAGGAGGAGGACACACTGTGTCCTCCAGTGCCAAATGCTTTTAAAAGTGGAGAGTTTAGGGGAGGTCCAGGGAAGACTAAGAGAATAGTCATCAGCCTTCTAGGTGGGTCCTTTCAGGGTTGTGGTCTCCACTGATTGGTCAACCCAGGGTGGGGTGGGCGGGTGGAGGGATGTAACTGGAGGTGGTGGTGGGAGGGAAGAGGGGTCATTAGTAAATGCCACTGGTCCTGAGAGTGAGGAGGAAAGCTGGTTCTGCAAGGAATGTTAGGCCATTAAACCAAACAAAGCCCTGTCCCCTGGTAGGCAAGGCTGGCAGATTAGAAACAGAGGAGAATATTTATTGAACAAAGGCAAAATTCTTCCAACCGACATTTCCTGAGTATCTGCAGTACAAAAACAGTAACCTGGCCCCTGCTAGATGGAAAGAGAGGTTCAAAATCCAGCCTTTGTTCTTCTTTGTTCTCAGAAAACAGAGGCGCAGAGCAGTGGGATGAGCGTCTAGGGCTCCCAGGCCATTCACCTCTACGAAGGAGACCTTCCTGAGGATCAGGGAGCAAAGGTCAGCAGCTGAAGCAGAGCACTGCATCCTTAGTGAGCCTTATGTCTGTGTGATGGTCAATGATGCTACAGTCCAGCCATTTGGACCCTGATAGAGAGGTCGCTGTGAAGGTGTCTGTAGGTGTGATTACAGTCCCTAATCAGGTGGCTGGAAGCAGGGGATGCTATCCTAGATGGTCTGAGCAGTCCTGATTCAACCAGTTAAAAAGCACTTAAAGGCAGAGCTGAGCCTTCCCTGGGGAGGAGGCAATACCCCTCAGACTGCAGCTTCGAACTGTGCCTAAGAGTCCCAGGCTGCCCTGTGGTTCCAGACTTGCCAAGCCCGCCCCCACCATCATGTAAGGCAGGGGTGGGGAACCTTTTTCCTGGCAAGGGCCATCTGGATATTTATAACATCATTCTCTCAATATAATTCACTTAATATAAATCTATGTCGCTATAAAAATAGCTCCTAGACTTGCTGAATTTTGAGTCCTGCCTGGCAGGGCCAGGTCAAATGGATTCCTGGGACTTATCCGGCCCACAGATAAGACATTGCCCATGACCGATGTAAGCCAATTCCTTGCCACAAGCTTCTTAGTATATACCGCCTCCTGGTTCTGTTTCTCGTGTTGAACACTAATATAAACTTTGGTACCAAAAGTGGGGTGAATGTATTTGTGTCTTGCTTACACAAAGAATAAACTTGTATCTTTGGGGATCAGAGGGCAGACTGTGGTGGTCAGAATAATGCTCCCCACAGACCAGCAAAAATGCCCACCCTCTTAATCCCTGGAGCTTGTGAATATGTTACCTTCCGTGGCCAAGAGGAATTAAAATTGCTTATGGAAATAAGGCTGCTAATTGGCTGGCTTTAAAACAGGGAGATTAGAGCTGGTTAGAGCTTTGTCCCGATATGCCAAGGGTGTGGGTTGGATCCCTGGTCAGGACACATACGAGAATGAACTGAGGAATGCATAAGTGGAACAACAAATCTCTCTCTCTCTCTCTCTCTCTCTCTCTCTCTCTCTCTCTCTCTCTCTCTCCCCCCTCTCTCTCAAATAAATCAATAAAGAAAAACAGGGAATCCTCCTGGATTATTCAAGTGGGTCCAATGTAATCACCAGGACCCAATGTAATCACCTGGAAGGAGGAGGCAGAGGAGGGCGACCTCGAGAGATGGTGGCAGGAGGCCTCAACAATGTTGTTGGCTTTGAAGGAGGAGAACCAAGGAAGGCAACAGCATCTGGAAGATGGAAAAACCTGGGAACGAATTCTCCCTGGAATTTCCAGAAGGGAATGCAGGTCAGCTGACACCTCAATGCAGCCCAGTGAAACCCCTTCTGAACTCTGACCCCCAGAGCTGGAACATACTAAATGTGTGGTAGTTGGCCACAGCAGCAATAGGCAAGTAATGCAATCTCACATCTCCCGGCGGCAGTCACCAGCGGCTGCACACGACACTGGCCAGGGGGATTGTCCTTTCCCTGCTCCCTAGAGGTCAGCCCACCATGCACCTCTGCCACCCCTGCCCCCCACAGTGTCCTCCAGGGGCACTTCAGTGCAGCTCCCAGCTCTTGGGCAGCTCCCACCCTTGAGGCCAGACAATGCTAGAAAGGTCCAGAGCCCATGGTCTGGCACCTATGAGGACCACCCTATTCTTTACTCGGTCTGCCACCAAGCAGCGCCCACACCAATGCACTGTCTATTTATAGGCCTGGGTGCCTAGAAGACACTTACGAGGAATTACGCAGTGCTGCCTCTGATCATTTGTTTTTAAGTGTTTCATTCTCTCTCCAAGCTCATGAGGCCATGGGGAGTCTCTAGCTTTATAGCCTCATATTATTTTGTCAGCTGCTTACCTGAGGGAAGTGTTTCCTCAACTCCACTCTCCTCCTCTGAGGAGAATGCATCAAGTACATGTTTATAACATCCGCGGGAAGAAGTCTTTCTTCCCCCACATGGATCCTCCAACCTCGGGAACTGTCGAGAAGGACGCCAATCAGGGCAAAGGGAGTTTATTTTCTTCCTTCTTTTCTCCTTTCCTCCTCCTTCTCTTCCTTCCAAAAGTATTGACCAAGTTCCAATGCTGGTTGATCCTGTTATAAGGTTTGGTACTTGTACTGGTTTCCTGGGACTGCCATAACCAGTATACCGCACACTGGGCTTAGCGTGACAGAAATGTATTCTCTTATTCTGGAGGCTGGAAGTCCAGAATCCAGGCGTTGGCACGAGTGTGCTCCCTGAGCCTCCATGGAATCCTCCCTTGGCGCCCGGCTCTGGAGGTGGCGCCCGGCTCTGGAGGTGGCGCCCGGCTCTGGAGGTAGGGAGGGAGGGAGAAGGAGGATGTACATTGACAACGGCCACACAGAAAGATAATTACTGGAAAAGGGATTGTCACAGGGCAGTCGGGGCACATGGAAGGGGAGCCTGCTGGTTAGGGAAGTGCAAGCTGCTGTAACCAATGAGCAGGTTCATACTAGGGTCTGTCTTGCACATGAGCTCAACATGTCTGTGGGTGGCTTTTCTCTGTGCTAGTTCAGGGGCCCAGGATCCTTTGTTCTATGACTCTGCCATCCTGGGGCCCTGTCTTCCTCTTTCAGCCAGTGGAGGGGGCTAGGTGAGACTAATGAAATACATATTTCAGGAAATAATAATAATAACAGCAATGTTTATGTAGCACTTTCAGATTAATTTGAGTACCAGTCATATATATATACACACACACATACACTCATTTCATGTGCACAGGAATTCTGTGAGGACGATACTGTCATTATCCCTACTTTATAGGCGAGGGTGTTAAGGATGACATCTTCAATGACTTGCCCAGTAGGTTGAGAGTAGATTATTGCATCATTAGGGGTAAGTGGGGTCAAGAGGGCCCAGGAGATTGCAGTAAAAGGATGTAGGGCTGTGGAGGGAGCAGAGGCTGGACATGAAGGGGACCGTAGGCCATTCTGAGACATTTGGACTTGAAATTGATGTCCAAGAGAGAACATAGAGATCATGTGTCCAGATTTGCCACCAGATTTCTCTAGTGTCCGGTTGTGGAGAATGATTTGAGAGAAGTGAAACTGGAGGTGGGACGACGTATCAGTTAGAATGCTACAAGTCATAGAAAACCCAGACTAAACTGACTCTGACAATAAGGGAAACACTCATCGCACATGAGGAGAAGCGCCACCACAGGAAATGTTCAGGCTTGGTGAGTTTGGCACCTCTATGATGCCATTGAGAGCCCAGGTTCTTTCCATCTTTCTGCTCTGTGGTCCTCAGCCTGTTGGCCATGACCCCTTACTGTGCAAGGTGGCTTCCCACGCAGACAGCACAGCCTGCAGTGGGAAAAGATGCCATGTCTCTTCTTGTGAATCTCTATCCCTTGAAGCCTTCCCAACAGATTTCCTTGAAGCCTTCCCAACAGATTTCCTCTTATTCCCATTGGCCAAGGTTGGGTTCAATCGCCTACCTAAATGAATCTCTGACAGAGGAATGAGTTTACCATGACTGACTTTGGTGAATCCAGACTTACCTTTGTGCCATGTAGAAGAGAGGTGGACACCTGAAGAAAAGGCTGAGTAGCCAACCAACAGTGTCTACACAGAAGGCTGTGTAGACAGATGGCTCCTGCAGGAATTCAGCCTAGAAATGCTGGTGGCCTGGATTAAGAAGTCAATACAAAGGCAATAGGGAGGAGGAGAAGCAGACAGATTAGAAATTACTAAGGAGATAGCATGGCCACAATTCTGTGATTAATTAGGTGAGGAGGTAAGAGAAGAAAAGTCAAGGATGACTGGGTGTTAGCTTGGGCCACTGGGATTCCTATCTATGCTCAGGGCAGCTTCTCTCTTCATTCACGTACTCAACAAATATTACACATCACATTTTATGAGCCAAGCACTTCCACCTGGGAGATGAGTATTTTCAAATGAGAAAATGGAATAGAACAACTTATTCAAGGTCACCCAGCTTACAACTAAGCAGTGGGCCTGGATGTGAATCCTGGTCTTGTTGTCTGATTTCAAAGCCCATGTTCCTACCACAGTTCCATCCTGCCTGTGCTAAATGGGCATAAATCACAATGCTTGCCTTATAAAGGACAAGAGAGATAAGCATACAAGTAAATACGCTAAAAGGCAGGATGTGATAAGTACCAAAAAAGAGTAGACGAAATTAATGTTTTTGAACACCTACTATGTGTCAAACACAATACTTAACATGCTACATATGTTGTCTCATTGAACCATTATGACGACGCTAAGAGGTGGTTTTATTATCTCTCCACAAACAAGAAGACTTTTTGGACATAATAACAACAACAATGACAGCTACTAAATGGGCATTTGACGGTGAGCTTTTCATGTAAGCATGACAATCACTCAGCAAAACATGTGCCCACCCTATCCGAGGGGCTGGGAAATGCTCCAAGGGGCACCAGTCAGAGTCTGTCTTGGGTCTGTCAGTCCCCATCACTTCCAGCACAAAGGCCAGTCACCTGCCCTTGCCGCCAGCCCTCCGGGGCGGCTCCAGCTCTCTAGCCTGGCTGCCTGCATTCCCAGCTTTGTAGTTTTTGCTCCAGCAACTGAACCATTGGTAGTTCTTCAGGGCTGGGCCTGGAGTGAGGCAGGTGAAGTCACCTAGGGTGTGAAACCTAAGAAGTGCGTATGCATCTCTCCCACATAGGCCTTGGCCCTGGCTTCTCCTGCAGTTGTCATTGCCTAAATGCACCCAGGTTTTGAGTTGTTCAGAAGGGGGAGTGCTTGCCTTGTCCACTGGGAGAGCATGCCAGTTTTCTTTGATGAAAACTGAACTGAGCTGTGGGAGGTGATGGCTGGAGTGTCTCAGGAGGCCCTCGCCTTGAGCCTGCCAAGCTCTCACCTTGCATGCATCCCGAACATCAGCAAAGGGAGTAGCACAGATGCAACTGTCATAGCATTGGACTATGATATTTAACTAGAGACCCAGTGCACAAAATTTGTGCACTCTAGGCGGGGGGAGAGGTGTCCCTCAGCCTGGCCTGTGCCCTCTCATAGTCTGGGAGCCCTGTGATCAACTGCACCACAGAGGGAGGCCCTGCCCACCTGCCACAGCACCACTGCTGGGTGGCCTGGGCCTCCCTCTTTGGGGCAATCGTGGAGCACTCCCAGATTGATTGCCCTCATTGGTTGGTGGCCTGGGCCTCCTTCTGCAGGGCGATCATGGGGCAATGGCCAGCCTCAAGCAATTGCATCACACTCCCTTTGGCTGGCCTGGTGCCAGTGGGTGTCATAGTGTGGTCAGCCGGATGGTTGCTCCACTATTCAGCCATTTGGTCAATTTGCATGTTACACTTTTATTATTATCGATGATTACTCATCATCCATTTATTAAAAATATTTTTTGAGAGCCAACTATGAGCCCAGCACTATTAGAGGAACTGGGTGTGTATGGGTGTGAAGGCCACAGACCAGAACGCCCTCCCTCCTGAGACTCACCTTCCAGAGCAATCCAGAGCTTTCCCATCATCGCCATCTAACGAGCACACCTCACCTGGTGAGTATTTCTCTGTTTGCAACCCATGTTGATGCTCATTAGCTCACTTGATCCTCTCCAAAGCCTTGTGCGGTAAGATTTACTATTACCACATTTCATAAATTGTCACACATTTTTTCTCATTCTAACATCTTTGACAGCAGGATAGGTCTTAGAATTGATGACAAGTCATAGTTTACTTGGTCGCATTTATTTCTTAGTGGTAAATTTAGAGAATGGTGGGTCTTACAGTCAATGGTATCTTAGGTTTAATAAAATGCAGAATTATCCTTGATTTGCAGATAACAAGACAGATGTTCAGAGAGATTTGGTCTCTTCTCAAGGCCACATGGCTATGTCATCCGTGCAGGCTGGAGGCGCCACAGTGGTCCTGCCAGAGCATCGACTCTGCTTTCAGGGACTTAATCTCTGAACACATCACAGCCTGCTGCTCTCACTGCTCTCCAGGGAAATGGAGCTCTGCCCTATCCGGGATGGGCTTCAAAGTTGAGCCTGTCCCCACTTTACTCCACCCATCAGGGAAGCAGTGGACATGTGGCTGAGACCAGAGTGAAGCCACCTGCAGCAAAATAGCCCCCCTCTCTCCAGAGCCCCCTGGGGTTGGAGCTCCCTCCCTCTCTTGTCTGTTGAGTGATCCATTGACAAAATGCGTCTGGGCAAGGAGGAGACCTCTGATCAGTTGTCATCTGTCCTAAACACTCCTGATGCACTTTCTCTCTTCATTAGCCACGAGGTGTCACCTCTTCTGTGGTGACCCACAGTCTGACACATGGCTCCCTGTGCCTGGAAGATAGTCATGCTGCTGGCGAGCAGCAGGGAAGGCAGCAAGGAAGGAAGATGAAGGGAAAGGAGAAGGGCTGCTGGAGGTAAAGTGGGAGTGGCAGTTGGCGTTGCCTTGTTTTTACCTCATATCTAATCCCAAAGCTGAGCCCCAGACCCAGAGCCAGGTGTGGGGTGACTCTAGCGAGCACAGTGTAAGCATGGCTCTCTTCCTCCAGCACCTTGTTCTACACACACTCACACATGCACACACATACCCATGCATGCATGCACACAATCCACATATGTGCCCGTGCATGCACACACACATGATCATGCACACATGTACCCATGCATGCATGCATACACATGCACACACATACCTGTGCATGCATGCACACATGTGCACACACACACGCATTTACTGCCCAAATCAATCTCTTTTTTTCTTACCTGGAACTCTCCACCTGGTTGTTACTTTCTCCTTGGTTTTTCAATAGATAATGTGAGACCCCAAGAGGCTGCTTTATCTCTATGCATCCCACTACCTCCACCATATCTATACTCCTCTTTCAGCTCTAGAGTTCCTCCAGAAGAATTCCCGAAGTCCCTAGTCTGATACTCAATTTCCCTTACATTCTAGCCCTGATCCAGGTTCACAAATATAACAAGCATTACTCTTCAAATGTAGGATTCAGTTCAATCCCAGTCCTCAAATATGGCCTTTCCAAGGGTCACATCTTCTTTGCACTCCCATCCTGGGCCAGGAGTGGAGAGAGCTATATCCCATGGTAGCTGCTTGTTCACCAGACTGTGTCCAATTCACTGTCTTCAGCTGAGTTAGCGCCCTGCACCTGGCCCACTCCAGGGCCAGGTAAGTGCCAGCTCCCAGCCCCTTCCTGTCCTCTGCGTCCTGCTCTGGGACTTGCTCTGCTCTACCAAATCCTGACAGCCCAGGAGGCCTCCCCACTGCTGCTGTCAGCAGGGCTTCCCCTGTGCCCTTCTCTTGTTTCTCAGGTGCTGAGCACAGACAGCAGTGCTGTCCTTGTACATACATGTCTTATTCCCTCGCCTTCCCGTGTGCTCCTTGAGAGCAGAGAATGTCTCATATTTCGTATTCAGTGGGTACAATGAATGCTTATTTACAAAGCAAATGTTGGAAACCCAGAAAGTCCTTGCTGATGTCTCACCTGAACTCTTCTTGTTGCAACGGTTCACACCACCTTCAGCTTCCAACTGCCATTTCCTTTCCTGGGGATTCTTCCTTTCACTTATCTTTCAGCGTAACAGTGGGCTAGATGGAGCCTTTTCTGTGGCGCATCTATGGTTTGTGCATGTCTCCCCCCGTGTCTAGCACAGTACCTGGCATATGGTCAATAACCAGGAAAGAGCTGACGAGAACTGTAAACCCGAGGGCCGTAAGCATGGAGCCCCCAGTGTATCCAAAGCTCTGTGCTCAGGATCTTCACTTCCACCAAGAAATAAAGCCAAACAGGATACCTATCCTCCAGGAAAAGGCAATAAAAGTTGCCAATTAATTGCAAATGATGCCTCGGGGGTTGAAGTTTCCCTGTAGGTAACGGGCGATGGAGAAGTAGCCTCAGAGGAAATGGGACTTCTTCATGGTCATCCACGTGAACAGAGTTCTCCACGAACACATAGACTCAAGTTTTGGAAAACACACACCCTTTGCTTCTATCCCAGTGGAGCTCAGGTCTTCTAGATTGTGACTGGCAGGATGGGGTTCTCAACCTGTGGGTCGAGACTCCTTTGGCGGTCCAACGACCCTTTCACAGGAGTCGCCTAAGACCATCCTGCATATCAGATATTTACATTATGATTCATGACAGTAGCAACATTACAGTTATGAAGTAGCAACGAAAATAGTTTTATGGTTGGGGGTCACGGCATGAGGAACTGTATTTAAAGAGCCAGAAGGTTGAGAACCACTGGGTTAGTGGAAGGCCAAGAGCCACGGGCCTTAGTGGGCTCCAGCCCCTGCTGGTCTGGAAGGCTTGAGCCCCCAGCGTTCCTTCCCTCAGGTGAAGAATGAGGGTGCTGATGGGAGAAGACAGCCTGTTGGTGGCTGTCTCGGTGGCAGCAGGCAGTCTTGTCAGCCATTACCCTGTTGGAGTAATCCTCAAATCTTGTGCCATTCCATTTGATCTGCCTGAGACCGCAGGAGATAGTCAAACGCTCTTGGCTGCTATCATATGCACGCATAATTAGATGGCAGCAATTACCATCTGGGTTCCTGCACTTGTTCCAACATCCAGGCCTTGGGCAAGGAGCGGGTGGGAGTGAGGAAGGGAGGCCTCTCCAGCCCTGCCCGTCTTCCGTCAGCCTCCCAGAGAGCAGATTGGACGCCCGGAGCCTGGGAGCGCAGCCCTTGGAAGGCCAACGACGCTCGATGAAGAATGACAACAGGCAGGTGGCAGAGGGAGTCGAGCCGTGGTAGTGTCTCTCCCAGTTCATGAGTTGGCATGGCATTGCAGGCTGGGTAGATTGCCATGAGCACAGGGGATGAAGGCTCGTGGGCAACCCTGTTTCAGAGGGGAAGCCAAGATTAGGTTTGTGGTTTTTCGGAGCAGTGACGGGCTGATGCGATGCCATCTGCCCCTTCCCTGGCACCAGGTTCTTCCATCTCCTGCCTTGGAACTCCCTGCGGGTGCCAATGACACAGGCATATGCTTGGCCGGGCCTGGCTGACATTTTCCCGAGGCTGGTGCTCAGACTTCCTGCCTGGGAAGGGGAGGTGGAGATGAAGGAAGTCAAGGCAGTGTAGTGGAAAGTTTACCCCTGGGCTTTGGAGCAGGCAGGGCTGGGTTTGAATTCCAGCTCTGCATTTCCCAGCTGCATGACCTGGTTAAGGTCCTCAATGATCTATTACTCCATTAGCAAAATGGACTTGCGAGGGCTGGAGGGTGCCTGGTACATAAGAGGTATTCAGAAAATGTTAGCTCGGTCTTTCCTTGCCTTCAAGGTAAGGTTGAGCCTGTGTAATCTATACTTCTTATCATTTCCTGATTGGCAGAGGGGTAAGGTGGAAAACAAGAAAAAGAAGTCATACCTTCTAGGGACCTCTGGGCTCAGCTGTTTGTCATCAGGAATGTTGTCCATTTTTGGCCAAAGAATCTCCTAGCACTTCCAGTGTCCTGAACCCCGCCACCTGCCCTGCAGTGGAACTGGGCACCCCTGTGCTGTCCCCCAGCTGCACAGATGCCCGCCTGTCATGGCACCAACACTTGGTCATTGTGTGGTACCTGTATTGATTTCTTAATCTTTCCCGGCAAATGGCAAGACTTTGAAAATGTTTGTTGAGTGATTGATTGACTGTGGTCTGACTCAGTTGCTATCACCATAGACCCATACTGGGCTGTCAGGAGCAGATGAAAACAGTTGGAAGAGACCAAAATAAAGATGAAAGGAACCAGGAGACTTTGGAGTCCAACTCATCATAGTGGAAAGAGCATGAACTTTGGACTGTGCTGGCTGTCTGACCTTGGGGAAGTTACCTAAGCACTCTGATCCTCAGTTCCCACAATGGGTATACTATCTACCTCACAGGGTTATTATGAGGTTAAAAAACAAATTACACAAAATTTGCCGTATAGCAGGTACTCTAAAATGGTGGCCACAATAAACATGCTCTAAGGTCTGAGCTGAAACCTCTTGATCCTTGGAGAGCTATTGAATTGGACTGGAAGCTCGGTTCTGTGGCCTGTGGCATGCGCCTGTGACTTCCCGAGCTCCCCATTCACTCTGTCATGCTCCTGACGCTGCACTCCCAGGTCTGCCTGTATCTTCTCCCGTGCTGGTTGCCTTACACCCTCTAATCATTCCCAGCATTTGCTGAGTTTTTTTGTAGACTTGTTGACGATCAGGGGAGGGGGAAATTGAAGAGATGTTTCTTTCAGTTTGCTTGGTGAGACACAGCCTTCGGCCATCTTGCCAGCTTTTCCTCTATTTTTTTCTCTTCTCAGAGTATCAAGCAAATTCTTGCCTCGTGCAGGGCATTTCTGTTCACTTTCAGATCTCTTGGAGGAATCGTCTTCTTTTGCAGAAATTCATAGGATGTCCTTCCTGAGGAGAATTCTGGAGAATGAAGAGCTCCCCATCTGGCTTCCCTCATAATTACCATCTCACTCAGCAATGTGGGTCAGAAGACTTGGGATGGCTTTGAGCCTCATTCCGTGTTGGTGTCAATGGCTGCAGTGAGCTGGGGTGGGGTCAGGAGTTGTTAGTGCAGGAGGTTGGGTGGGTGTTTTCTTTGTGGATCTGGATGCATCAGTATAGGGATCCTGCTGACAGGTAGGAGTTTGAAAGGATTGCATCCAGACCCACGCGCAGGGCAGGGAGTTGGCAAGAGCCAAGCAGGAGTGCATTAGGGCTCCAGCCAAGCAGGGCACGGCTTTATTGCCACAGAGAACTGGAGTGATGGGCAGGAAACCCAGGCTCAGGACCAATCTTCAAGTGGGCGAGGGAAGATAGACCCTTGCCTTGACTGTCTGTGTTTCTTGCCCATGGCCTGCGTGTGTATGGGGATGCATTCCACGTGCTACGATGCTGGAGGTATTTTTACGGAGAATATTCCCTGCCTTAATTATCCAGTCAAGAGGTGGGTTCTGAACCTACAAACCAGAACCAGAAGGCAGGCCTTAGGTAGGCTGTATGTAAACCCACATCACTAACTTGGAAATGAACCTCCAGAACCCTGGGTGGGCTGGGGAACAGTGGCCTCCGGCGAGGGCCAAGCACCGTTCATCTCGGCATCAGCAGGGAGCGCCTGCGTGAGGTCTTGGAGTTGAACATGAGCCATTTGAAGGTCCTGAACCAGATGACTGTGCTGCTTTGGGTTTCCTCCCCTCTGTTTCTCCTGAGCATTGGGTAGTTTCATTGAGCTATTCCAGCTTAATCTCGGCTGTCAAGAAAAGGTTCCTACTACACTTGCGATAGAAAGGAAAGTTGGGGAGCATCCCGAACCCCAAGCCTTCGCCATCCCCAAATGCCTAGGGGCCCAGGGCACCAGGAGAGCCAGCTTCATTTCCCCCAAGTTCTCCTCAGTGCAAACTGAAAGGACCAGAGGTTTGCATTGCTAAGGAAGATGGTCATTTCTTGAGAAGTTGGCAGTGTTGAGGCTGTGGCTCGGTTTACAAGCTTCTTGAGCAAAATGTTTGTTGTGTCTGCAGCTGCTCAACCTAATTTAGACCCGCCCTTTGTGGACGGAAGCACTGAAAGCTCTCTGTGCCCGATGAGACTCAGTCAGGAGCAGGGTGTGGGGCTGAGTCTCCAGTGGAAGGACATTAGGCTGCTGCTGGACAGGACAGGAGTGGCAGGGGCCACAGAATTGACCCTCCATCTTCTCTCTTCTCCCAATTCAGCTCCCGGCATGGACTGGCAGCCTGCTCTTTTCTGAGTTCTGAGTCCATGCTCTCTGCCAGCACTGAGGGGCCTCAGAAAGGTCTTTCCTTATCTCCCTGCCAGCACCCTGGCCTGGAGGCAGCAGCAGCTCAGCCTGAGCTGACCTTGGGCCTCAGGGGCCAAGGTGATGGACAACCTCTGCAGCACGAGGCCCCTTTCCGCAGACTCTATCACAGGTCCGCATCCAATTAGGGAGAGAGGCCGGATGAGACAATAGCCCACACTCCTTGTAAAGGAGCATTTCTAATTGATGACAGGATGATACAGCGGCTTGGAAGCCAACTCAGATAGTGTTTTCAAAATTCCCCTTTCTTCCGGGCTGCCTGCCAGAGCTCCAGTGCATGGCTCTTCAGAAGAACAAAGGAGGCTTTGAAAATCTTTCTCCCCCTCCTTCAATGCTTATCTGAAAGGACATCTTTCCCCCTTAGTCCCTGCAATCATAAAAGCACAGGTGATAAACTGCTTCTTTGTAATCATCAATTGTGAAGGTTTCCCCCCCGAAAAGTAGGCACTGCGGCAGCAGGGACAGGTGGGACAGGACCATCTCGGTGTGGCGCCCACACGACGCCTCCCGACGCCTCTGGAAAGGAGAGGGAGGGGGAGAGGAACTTTGTTTCATGACAACTTTTATCTCCGGGTCTTGGGCTGTGGAAATGTCAGGCCAGGGCTAGATAAGATTTTCTGACTCTGCGCTGCTGCCTCCTCCGCTCCGGGGACAGGGGCTGGCCGTGGGGGGAGAAGGGCCTGAGAGTGGAGGGAGCACATCTCGAATTCTTGAAGCTGCAGTTTGGGTCTTGGCGGGGCTATGTTCCCAGACAGGAAGGCTGCAGGGTGGGCCGGCAGATCCCACCTTAGCAATGACCTTGAGAAGCTGTCTGCCAAAGGATAGTGCCTAAGCCATTTGAGAGGAGAATCCCAAGTGGGGAAAATAATGGCTTTGGATTAGATTCTAGACTCTGGGTCCCCAAGTCAGCTCTTGTTTTGGCTCCTCCGCCTCGCTCACAGCCTGTCCGCAGGCCCCCCACTCTGTGCCCTGCGACACACAGGCCCAGGCTGTGGAGAGGAGTCCATGGTCAGCATTTTGCACTAAGGGCAGCCCCACAAGCACAGCCTAATTCTGTAACATTTCAGACCTTTCAAGCTGGAGGAGCTGACAGCTGAGCCTGCCACTTTACTTCTAACAATGCACAGAGCGCCTGCTGCCTGGTGGTTGCTGGTCTAGAGCGTTAGGCTCATTAACACGGATCCTCACCCGCGCCTCACCTGCCCCGCCTTCTCCCTGGCTGCCTGCCTTCCCAGGGGGCTCCGCCAGCTCCCCTTGGCCCTCCCGAGGGCCTTTCTGGCATCTCAAGCCCCTCAAAGCTCTGGGAAAAGCTGACTCGATGCCCAGGTGGCACTCTGCTCTGCCCTCCTCACTGTTTGTGCCATTTGATCACTTTCTGTCTTCCTTTTGGCATTTGTAGACCCATCTGCAGACCGCTGGGGGGCCAGGCTGCACATCTGGATGGGGAGGAGAGGGGCAAACAGGAGGCAATGGGGGAGCCACAGAGATGCAGAAACCGGAAGCTGGTGGCTCCGCAAAGAATGACACCTGTGTCTGCCTCTCATCCTTGGAGTTGGATGAGAGTTGGGCTGAAGTTACAGGTGAGGTGGGTGTGGATGGCGGGGCAGGGGCGGGGGGGGGGGGGTTCTGCTCAGGCATCCAACTGCTGTGCGGCCTCTGTCAGTGTGAAGGGGGAAACACTGATAAGGGATCTCTCCTCTCGCCTCCATGTGCTGTGCAAGGAGGTGCTCCCTTGCGGCTCACCCATTCAGCTTGTGGCGAGAACAAAGGAGGAGAAGTGGCAGGTGGTGCGGGGAGGCCCTGGTGGGCGGGCGCTGGCTCTGGGCAGCTCTATATGTGTGGAGGGTCCCTAAGGAGAGGCCACTCTGCAGTCCCTGGTGGCTGAGAGATGAACTGCTGTTCTCCTAGTCGAACTGCTGGTGCCTCTTTTCAAAAGTACTGGAGGCTCATTTGCATGTCATTTGCATCTATTTAAACACCAACTCATTTAATGTTTGGAAACCACTGAGATTTCTTCCAGGCCCCTGCTTCTTGCCCTCCCCAGCCTCCTGCAGCTGGTCCAGCCCACACGCCTCTGGCCTCTGTGGGCCTAGCCCGGCCTCAGGAGGCCACCCACTGGCTGTGGAGGAGCAGCACCAGTGGGAGGTGGGGGACACACCTTCAGCCACAGTGGCGGGTTTGGCCTCCTGCTTCCCTCCAGGCCCCTGACCCTTTCCAGGCCATGGGCTTCCCAGAGCTCCCTGGGCCAGCGGACTCCCAGGCTGCAGGTGGCAGCCGAGGGGATAGGAGCCGAGATCAGCTGCGCTGACTGAGAGCAGGTTTATGTCCTGGGCAGGAAAACGGAAAGGAAGGATTTGCGCTTTTGTTTTATTTTGCACCTGGGGGCTCCGGGGAGGCCTGTGGGGACTCCTATGTGGGACCTGGGACAGAGCTCTGAGGGTGCTGGGAGCTGCTGGGCAAATGTGCTCATTCCAGAGGGACGCTTCCCCCCCTTCCTTATCCCCACTGGGCTGGAGCCCAGCCCCTTGGCAGACAAAGCACTCCTGGAGGACTGAGGCACCAAGAGGCTGAGCTGCCTGAAGCCATGCCAAGCAGGACAGGTGCACCTCTCCTGCCCGCCCGCTAGCCTTCAGGAAAACTCTGGGTCTCCAAGAACTCGGACCTGGCCCCCGTCCCACTTGCCCCCCTCACGTGGCCTCTCTGGAGCAGGTGTGGAGCTCATTAGAGAGATGACATCAGTGACCCAGGCTGGACCTCCTGCCACTCCCCTGACCTCTGACCTCACCCAACACCTGCAGCTGAATCTCTGCTTCACCCCAAGGTGAGCCCCACCCCCTCCCTGCAGCCTTGGCTCAGGGCTTGGTCCTCTCTGATAATCCGGCCTTCAAGGTACTCTTCCCAAACACGGTGAGCCTCCTGACCGCTGGGCTTATCACCCTGTTAGCTCCTGAGAGCAACGTTCGAGAGCCTCCCCTCGCATCCCCCCCAAACTCACACACACACACTCACACATGCGCATGCTCATGTGTGCACACACACAGCTGGCCTCATACCAGGCCTCAAACCAGGCCCCTCACAGCTCCCATCTGACTGGCTGAGGCGCCTCCATTTCTAAGTGTGAAATGGAGACACAGGCTCTGTCACAGGAAGCTAAGCAGCAGCCTCAGGGATGGTTAGGCCTCCTGCCTGGCGGGGGCTGGTGGGGAGCCTCCTCTGGCCCATCACCTGCTCACCTGGGAGCGATGCCGCACCCGGAGCCCTGCGAGCAGCTGGGGGCGGAGCTCGTTATGGGACATAGTGTGAGCAAAGCCAGAATAGCTGCTCTCTCCCACTAGGACACTCGTCACTGCTCTCTTCTCTCTGGCAGAGCTAAGGGTTTCATGGCCTGTGTGCTGGCCGGGAGGTGAGGGGGGGAAGGAGGGCGAGGGAGCCGGGGGAGGTCCTCTCAGTACCAGCCAGGCAGAGGAGGTAGTCAGCTTCTTAGTGATGTGGGCTGTGAGCCTCTTCCCGCAGCCCAGCACTGAGCCAGGCCAGGTCGGGGTGGCTGCTCCCGCAGAATCGCCCTGCCTCTCCGACCCAGGCCGAAGGACAGCGAGGACGCTGCTTTTTATCCCCAAGAGCAAGGGGTGCCACTACACTGCCACCCAGTCAGACGGACAGACAATGGCAATGCCTCGCTGGGCTCACAGAGTGCGGAGGAGGGCCGGCCTGCTCATCCTCAGGAGGCTTGTGTCCGCCGACGGGCCTCCTAGAGGGGCTGCGGCCATCTGCGGCCTGGAGGGTCTCAGGGGATAGATAGGAAGTTAGAGCGGGAAGGGCCAGGCCTCCCTCAGATATAGAGCCTGGGTCCCACCCAGAGTTTAAGTCGCTTCTCTGGGAGCAGGCGTGGAAATCTGTGTCTTACCAATTCCACGGGGGGCTCTGATAAATAGCCGGCACTGGGGACTGCTGACCTAGCCTTGTCCCTGTCCCCATGGTACAGAGGTGGACGTGGAGGCCAGAGCAATCAGGTGACTTTTTTGACCTGTCGCAGAGGGGTCAGTTCCAAGTGCCAGGAGGCCCCCAGCACAGACTCTGGGGAGGTGACAGGGCGATGCTGATGCCACAGAGAGCACTAGTCAGAAGGGGGCGGGCACGGGGACTCAGAAATGAGATCCAGACGCCCCCAAGCAGAAAGGCTGAGGGGCTGGTTGGAGGATGCTGGGGGCGCACAGGATGCAGGAGGATAGGAGCTGGGCGTTGACAACACAGGCCCGGAGCAGTAACAGCTGGCAAGATGCCCGCCCGTCTCGGGCTTCACTGATAGCTCATGTGAGCCTTGCTCTGCAGGCCCAGGAGAGGGGCTCCTAAGACAGGGCAGGAGCCAAGGCCACAGAGGAGCTGACGTTTTGAACAGAAGCCAGCACAGGAGAGGAAGAAGGTGGCACAATAACCAAGGTCTCTTCCTCCAGACCAGAAGGGGGGCGGACAGGAGGGGTCCGCCTGAGATGGATGTGGGGTGTGGCAGAGTGAAGGGAAGGGAAAGAAGCCAGGAGCAAACGAGCAGACACTTCTGGGTGACACAGCAAATTAGTCCTGCCCCCCGAAACACTGGGCCTCACAGTCTCGGGGTACACTAGAGATAGTGGGTGCTCACCCATGCAGGGACTGTGCCCCTTGAATTGAAAGAAATACACACTCCCCCATGGGGGCCTTACAGAGCCCTCATTGCCTCATCCTAAGCCAACTCCTCTCTGTTTGACATCCTGTGCTGGGCAGGCAGGAT
>PVJC01020751.1:0-28859 GCA_004026665.1 Murina feae
TGTTTGTATAGTTTTATATTGCACATAAAACACACCAAAGACAAAAGGAACTGTCCTCACAGAGTAATGGAAAGCCACAAAAAGAAATGAGCAGTGTTGGAAAATCCAAAGCAAAGAGCCAAGGAAAAAGCAAAACCCAGAGAGTCTTGTTAAAAATGAGAAAAAGGTAAAAGTGGATGAAAATACATACACAACCAGTAATCACCAGTAAAAGGGAAAAATGAAATGAAGTAAAGTATGTCTGAGTCTGTGAAAACCCTTTTGTTTTCTTTGTTGGGACCAAAGAATTTCCTAATTTTATCAAAAAGCACAAATGAAATACTGAATAGTGGGTAGTATTGAATATGCTTGCTTACTAAGAGTAGGCTAGGATCAAATACTTAGCAGGGTAAGAGCTGAATTAGAGAGAAAATCATTTTAAAAAGGAATTATCTAAAGTTGCTTCAGAAGCCTAGGTAAAAGTTCTACCAAATCCAGAGATTCATGGTCTTGGTTATATGTTAAACCCAAGACGTTTATAGTTATGCTGAATGCATCAAAACTGTCAAAACCAAATGAACAGTAAGTCACGCCAACATAAAGAAATAGACCATTTAATACCTGTAGAAAGACTATTTGCAATTTAGACTATCAAAATTACAAACTGACTGGGTATCCAACACTTACAATGTTAAGGTATTTTTAAAGGCTACACAAGAAAATTATTAACATGGAAAAGCATTCCATGTGGAGACAAGGAAGATGTTCTCCAAGAGTAAGTTGTTAACACGTTTCATCCACCAATTTTCACTCTTATAAGACAGAATTATCGATGTGAAATATGATGACATAAGTCAGTGATTTATTCCTGGATCAGTTATGTAAAAACGTGCTGGCTAAGGTCACCCTTGGCACTAATAATAATGTTGGTGAAGAAATTAATGCAATATTCAAGGTGCCCTTCGAGCAGGAGTGTAATATAAATCTAATGCATCTTTGTATTTTTAAAGGCACATATATAATCATTATTTTAGATCTGGCGATTAAGAATATAGATTTCCATCTCACTGCCTAAAATGGGGTGAAGTACTTGCAATATAAAGAACAAAGAAAACCAATGTCACCCCAACAAACTTAAAAATAAAAAAAACAACAACAAAGAAAAACTAATGTACCTTGTGGCTTATCAGGAAGTAAATTTCAAGCAATCTTCCTGAAGTACATGAAGAACTATTTCAGACATGAATGTGGTAGATTTAAAGTAAAAACAGCCCCTTAAGCTTACATAAAGAGCACGCTCAACAGCAGTCTACAAAATACCATAAAATGACAGGGAAACACAATATATGTAATATTTATAAAAATAATTCAAAATTATAGTTGGAAGGAACCTCACTAAGAACCCCCTAACTATTAAAGGAAGCCCCTTTACAATAGTCTTTGATGCTTGACCATTTTCAGCGACACAACAGTTGTGTCTTTTCAAGGTCAGGAACACTTGCTAAAAGTTTAAGGCCACTGTGAACATAGAGGACATAACATATTATTGGTTTTTACACAACTGTCAATGAAGAATATATTTTTAATCACTCTAACATTTCATGATGCAAACTTTCAAATACAGCAAATTTAAATTATTTTTACAAGTTAATACCTAAACAGCCAGATCTAGATTCTACCAGTAACATTCTACTATGCTTGTTTAATCATATATCTATCCATCTCGATTTCTGATGTTTTATCGACTCTTTAAATGCCTACTGAAATGCTATCTAAATGCAGTGTTTGAAGCGAGGTCTGATATAGACATGACAAGCACGTGGGGCTCTTGGGCAGGCAGTTCAGTGTTGCTACAGGACAAAAACCAGTCACGGTGAATGAGAATATATTCACTTTCCTCACGTGTTATACTTAGTTGTCAGTTATAGCAAAGTAGTTAAGCTCCAACCCTGAGGACCACAGACCTGAGATGGAAACCTGGATATTGAGCACGCTCCTTACTTGCTAAAAAAGGTACTAGCAGCATATTAACGGGTCAGCATGAGATTTATTCACTTATTTATTTTTCAATGTGACGTTTAAATGGGATGATGTCTAAAAATGTTTATTTATTTAGCACAGTGCTGGCTTTCTGTAAGGGTTCAACAAAAGTTAGTAATCATCATCATCATCATCATCGTCACATTTACTAGTGGTCCATTCATCATCATCATATTTAGTCCATTCAACCTACCACAAAGGGTATAGCTGCATGCATACCTATGCCTTTATTTGTGGCCTTTTTTTTCTTTTTTTCTTATTACTTGTGTCTTGGGCAATCTATTTTACTAAGATTAAAGACAGAATGACAGTGAATAGGTCCAAAGCACAAGCGCTCTCCATTTTCCCAGTGGACTTCCTAAAGGAAATAGATACCCTTTTTCTTGCCAAAAGCAGTGGTAAGCACTACCTCGGGATTACATACCAATCACAAACAGGCAAACTACACCTCTGTAATAGATCTGTAGTCACCACTTTAATCAAGTGGTCACATTTAGCATCACTGATAGCATGGCAAACTGATATGATGTACCTCCCCCAGACGCAATACGAAGTGCACAGCATCACCTATTAAATATTGTTGCCGGAGAAAGTTTAACTTTAAGCTAATCGAGCTTTTCTTTAGACCTAACTTCCAGTAACAGAAAAGTCAGGGGGATAGAGTAAATTAAAGGATAGTACGAGGCAACAGACAAGTCTGAATGTGGGCGCATTCTCTAAGACAGTTTGGTCAGCTGTCAGGGGAAAAAAAGGCGATGGGTACCGCCTTTTCAAAAAGGCACAATCGCCCAATGCAATGCATGAATCTTGACTGAATGTAGCTATGGAGTAAGGGGGGGTTCCCAAGGAGACTTTGGCTTAATAAGGAAATTTATGTATGTTGATCATTGGGGTTAGGACGAGAAGGTGTCCATTTCTAGGACACGCACACTGAAATATCTGCATGTCACGATGTTTGCAACTTGGTCTCAAATGGTAGCGCACACAGAGCCGTACAAAAAGGGAGAAGAGGGGGCAACAATATGAATGTAGCTAGTGGAGTGTTCATTGTATTTTTTCCTTAAGACTGCAATTTTTCATAATCGAGTTTTTAAAAAGCGTACTTATCTGAGAGGGACAGTAGAAAATACACCTACACTGGAATTATATCTGGCCACGAATCTCACCTCTTGTTAACTTAACTCGCTGTGTGGCCTAAAGCAAAGTTACTTAATATCACTTCTGTTTGTCTCATCTATAAAACTCAAGTAACAATACCTAAATTGTCAGGTTGTTCGGAGAATTAAGATTACGTGTGTAAAACGCCTTAGCAGCATTGCATAAAGTACATTTGGTTTTCATAATGAATGAATGCAATCGTCCTTAATGACAAGACTACATAAAAGCACTCATTATTTTCACATCCCGTAAGAAACTACACCAGGTAAAACTAAATACCCACCGGCAGCTGATGTGAACTAATGGGGGAAATGAAGATTTAAAAAAAAAAAAAAAATGTGTTTAATCCAATCATTCCAACGGAAACCGTAAACAACCATGGGAAAACCATAAAAAAAAAACACCCTGTAACTAGGCAAACTATCTGTCATCCAATTGTCGAAGTTGGCTTTTGGTATTAGCCTGGTCAGAAAAGAAGTGGAACTTAAGAGATTTTTTTTCTTTTTTTTCCCCCCTAACCGCAACAGATCTATTTATCTTACCTATACGTTGAAAAACAAACAAACAAACAAACAAACAAACAACTTTCAATTTTTGCAAGTTGCAATAAGGTCCACCATGATTGGGCTGCGGTCTGGTGAAGATGCATGTAACTCAGGAAGACGCAATTTCTGCTCGTATGTACTCATGTCCCTCCAGGTAACCCCCCTGAACACGAGTGGCTGCCGAGGGAGCCCCAGGCAGAGAGGAAAAAGAGGTGATTGCATTTTTTTTTTTCTCATTTTAAAACGTGCCATTCCTTCCCTTCCCAGCTCCAGAGGAAACGCAGCAGGGGAGTGGAGGGAAAAGGCAGCCAGGTGCGGGGCGCCCCGGCTCCCCCAGGTGAGAGGCGGGGACACCTCCGCCGGCTCCGGGTTGGGGTGCCGGGCAATGGGCGTGCAGGCGGCGTGCAGCGCCCGGGAACATCGGCCAGTCTCCTCCCTGAAGGATTAAATGCCATGGGGAGGGGGGGGTGGGGACCCTGTGGGGTGTCTCCCCGCAGATGGGGGTGTCCAGACCCAGGCTTTCCTTTCCGTCCAGCGCCCGGGTGGGAGGAAGGGGATGCGCAGTTGTCAGCCCCTGAGCAGGGGCCCTCGAGGGCGCCGCCGACGAGTGGCGCTGGCCGGGGTTCGCCCTCCCCGCCTCTCCCCTCCCCATTACCTGCGGGCGGCGGCGCGGGGACCGAGGCCTGGTGCTCCTCCTCCCCGCCAGCTGGGGCGGCGAGCGGCGGCGGCGGCGGCGGCGGCGGCGACAGCCCGGGGGGAGGGGGCGGAGCGCGCGGCTCGAGCCTCTCTCCTCCCCCGGGAGACGAGGGGCCCCTATCTCGGGCCGCCGCGCCTAGGCCCGCGAGCAGCCCGCGGCCGGGGCATGGCGCCTCGCAGCAGCAGCAACGTGCCCGCGAGCGGGGAGCGTGCGGCGCGGCGGGAGGCAGGCGCCCGCGGCGCTCGGAGGAGCCGGAGGGGCGGAGCGAGGGGACGGCCGTTGGGGGCGGTTGGCCGAAGGCAGGCGGCGGCGGCGGTGGAGGCAGCGCGGCGACGGCTCGCGCTTTCCGGGCGCGGGAGGGAGGGAAGGGGAAGGGGGCCGAGGGGAGGGGAGGGGAGGTCGGGAGGGAGCCGCCGCCGCCGCGCGCGCGTGCGGGACGGCGCCGCCGCCGTTTGCCGCTCCGCTCGCTCCAGCCTGTTTGGGGGGCACTTTGTTTGTGTCCCACAATGCTCTGCGCGGGCGGCGGGGCTGGAAAGGGGAGGGGAAGTGGGCGGGGCGGACGGACTCGGGGGCGGGGCAAAGGGGGGGTGAAGCACAGCTTTGGCGCAAGCGCAGAGGGAGCGGCTCGCGGTGGCCGAGACCTGAACTGCGGGCGGCTCGGCGGCTGCTTGCACTTCGCGCTCCGACGTGGACGTTGCTCGCCGTGGCGTGTGTGCACACGTGCAGTTTACAGGACGTGCTGCATGCGCCCTGGCTGCCCAGTGTGTCTTCCCCCAGCTGTCCCCTCGGCCCGCTCCCCGCTTGCACGGACGGAAGCATGTCTGGGCACCGTTCACGCTTCTTGCATTTTTTTTTTTTTTTTAAATCTCATTGGAACTGAAAACGAAAGAAACTCCTGTTTTTCTCGAGTGGTTTCTGTAGCTGATTTCAGCGTCAGGGCTGAAACCGGAACACCCAGACTAGCGGTTCTCAACCCTGTGGGTCACGACCCCTTTGGCAGTCCAACGATCCTTTCACAGGTGTCACCTAAAAAGACCATCCTGCAGATCAGATATTTACATTACGATTCATAATAGTAGCGACATTACAGTTATGAAGTAGCAATGAAAATAATTTTATGGTTGGGTCACAACACGAGGAAGTGTTGGTAAAGGGCCAGGAGGTTGAGAACCGCTGCCCCAGACCCTTTCGGTGAAGGCGGTGAGCTGGTAATCCGCCCATCCTTCACACTTAGAAACTGTGGCCTTCCCCGGAGGTAGCCCCAGACAAATGGGGGTTCCGCTTTCTTTACAGACAACCCACCTGGCCCCGCATACCCCGTTCTGTGCCTCCTTTGCACCCCCTGGCATCGTTTCAATGACCTGAGGTTGCACTGGCATTTGCCCACGTCCTGGCGAAACGCGGGATTCGAATCCCAAGGCTGTCTTTTCCCCTAACACAGGGCACTTCGAGAGGCTGCAAAGACTCACCCGTTCTTTCCACGACCTTTAATCTCACTTTATTACACCATCACTTCCCTGGCCTTTGCACGGATGGAGTGTGCGGGGCACCCCGAAGTGGCGGGTACTGCCTGGGGGAGGTGTTAGAGTTCCTGGTCAACTGCAAAATCGTGGAAAGTGTTAAAACTCCCAGGACCCCGAAGTCTTAGCTCCCCAAGGCTGGTTAGGCGTGGGCTTGGGGAGCAAGACCTAGTGGTAAGACAGCAGAGAAACGCCCCCCAGAGGAAGCCAGCCTAAAACTCCACAACCAATGAGTCCCAGCTGCCTGTCACTACTTGAGCCAGTTAAGCAGAGGGTCGAATCGTATGAGTGTTTATTCCAATAATGCTGGCAGTATGTGAGAGCTGTGGGTCAGCTATGAACACATGCTGTCCCCCTCCACCCCACCCCCCCTAAGTCAGCTGCTTATATGGGGTAGGATAAAAATTACATAGGGAAGCAGGCAAAAGAAATAAGAATGATATGCAAAATGGGTTGCAGGCATGGGGAAGCAGACAAAAAGTCTAAAATTGGGTATAATGGTTTCAGATTACATCGTTTGGGCAACAAGGTTGTTAATCTATCCATGATAATATGATGATGGGCCACATTCCAAGGCTGACTCCCAGGTCCTGGGGGTGTAAACTGCCATCCAGGTTATAATGTGCTTTCTGTAATCAGAACAAAACAGTCTTGGTTACAGGGCATGATTAATATTATGCCTAATAGCTGGTCTCCAATATTCTGTTTTGGTCCCTACCAAGCCTGCTGGGGGCCGAGGTGGAGTGGGGGCTCAAGGGCTTGGAGGCCCAGGGTGCCTTGGGGCTCTGTATTTGCATATTTTATTTTCCCACGCCTCCAGTTTTTTAAAACAGAAGGACTCCTCTTCAAAGTGCTTTGTGCAAAGCCAGCTAACCTCCGCTTGAAGTAGAATGGATTTTTCTTGGTAACATCTTAATCTCCTCCCTGAGACACAGCAGCCAAATGCCCTAGCACCCTAATTGTAACAATCAAAACCACTTCGGAAATAAAGATAATAGCCCTTGCCAGCTTGGCTCAGTAGATAGTGTCGGCCTGTGGATTCTAAGGGGTCCCAGGTTCTATTCCTGCCTAGGGCACCTGCCTGGGTTGCGGGCTTGATCCCCATTAGGGGGTGTGCAGGAGCAGCCAATCAAAGATTCCCTCTCATCATTGGTATTTCTATCTCTCTCTCCTCCCTTCCTCTCTGAAATCAATAAAAAAATAGCTAACACGCGTTGTAATACTTTAAGCAATAAAACAAAATTAAAAAAATAAAATGCAAAAAAAGAGAAATATATATATATTTAAAGAAAAAGGAATAAAGATAATAAAGACATCTAATTTTACAGTCCTTTAGTTTCCAACAAGTTTTTAAGTATATATATATATATATAACATTTAACTCTCACAGCAACTGTAATACATAGGTTTTCTATTTTTTCCCACCATATTTTTATTAACCCCATTTCAGAGATGAGGAAAACCTGAAAGATGTGAATTAGGCCCAGAAAGTTTTGTGCTGAGACTTGAAGAAGGAGAAGAAAAGAAAGGGGACTGTTTACCCTAGGAGAGCAAGGCTCAGGAGCTTGAAGCTCTGTCAGGGTGTGTGTTAGAGTGCATTTACAAGGTTAAAACCCAGAGAAGAATCGGGGTGCGGACAAAATAGTGTCAAAGGACAAAAATCCAATCAAGTTTAACTCTGAAGATCGAATTGGCTGTAGGGAGCATCCCGTCTAGCAAGATTTCCGAGCACTGAAGCTGCTGCCGAATGAGAAAGTTTTTAGCAAAAGAAAAGGAAGAATTGGGCCCCCGGCAAGGTTACCTTTCCTTAGGCGAAGGCGGGAGGTTTTATCATGCAGATTACCTGGGCTTCCTTGGGGGATGGAATGGGCTCAGGTGACAGATTACCTCATTGGTACCGACTAGAAAATTCCAGCCAGACAGACTGACATTGCATTCTGGGAGAAGGTTGAACCGGCAGGTGTGAAATCTGGGTTTGGTGCTTTAGCCCAGGTGACTGCATTTTGAGCCTGTGGTTTTCTCTTTAAGGGTAGTCAAGCAAATTCCATCCACCTCCCCTAGGGCAGTCAATAAAAGACCATCGGGCAAGTCTTTCTCAAGGAACTGAGTGTCATCTCCCTTCATGGCAAGACTAGCAGTGCTGACACAGAAAATAGCCTTCCTTAGAATGTTCTCGTGTTTCCTTTCCCTTCTGTGCTTTTTCTATTTTTCATGTTATATTTTATCATCCTCTACGCTGCCCCCACCCCAGGTCTGGACAATCAGTTAACCAAGAAATGGCTGCTGGGCCTTTAGAACACAGTGTTAGATTCTTGGAGCTGATGGGAGGGGAAAAAATACAAATGTTAACTATCTAAGAGCCCTCTATTTTGGCTTTAGACAAGGTCAGTTTCTGCAGCCTCCCACTTTTCCTGTAGAAGCAGGTGGTCCTCGTCCTCACCTGTTGCTCTTGGAAATAGAATTCTTACCATATGCCAAGAACGAATTTTAGGAGACTCTTTATTTTTATGTTTTAAATATATTTTTATTGATTTTAGAGAGGAAGGGAGAGGGAGAGATAGAAACATTAATGATGAGAGAGAATCATTGATTGGCTGCTAGGCATGTGCCTTTGGCCAAAATCGAACCCGGGACCCTTCAGTCCGCAGGCCAACGCTCTTATCCACTGAGCCAAAGCAGCCAGGGCAAGACTTTTTATTTTTTAAAATATTTTTATTGATTTCAGAGAGGAAGGGAGAGGGGGAGAGAGATAGAAATATCAATGATGAGAGAGAATCATTGATCGGCTGCCTCCTGCACGCCCCACACTGGGTGGGAGCCCACAATCCGGGCATGTGCCCTGACTGGGAATTGAACCATGACCTCCTGGTTTATAGGTCGATGCCCAACCACTGAACCACACCAGCCAGGTGGGAATTAAACTTTTATAGACGAGGAATCCACAAGGATACTGGATGACGGTTGAAAACTGCGCAGTTTATGAAGTGCGTTCTGTCCAGGTAGAATAAATTGCTTGGGGAGCTGGTATTTGCTGACAATATGGGACAGCTGCGGTTACATGCTACAAATATTGGATCTGATTTCTGGATGCAAATAAATTCTAGCCCATGAAGGGTGTTGAGCCATGCCAAAAATGACCAGGTAGGACAAGATGTGAAAAGATGGCTGGCTCTGATGCTGAACTAGAGCCTCCCCTCAGAGCTCAGAGAATCTGCATAATTCAATTCATTCCTAGCGGTAGCTGCCATATTAGCTTGTCTCCGCCCTCACTGTGGTTCACAGCTATATCTCAGAAGTGGCTTAGGAAAGAAGCTTTTAGTAACTGTCCTCATCTCCCCATTTCTACTCTTCCTCCCCTTTCCTCTCCCTCCCCATCAGTATAGGACCCTCTGCCTCGCCTCTCAGTTTTCTTCTCCTTACCCTCCTCTGCCTCCTACTCCCTCAATGAACATATGCTCCAAGGAAATAATTCGCTAAGTGAATTCATGGTGAGGCACACATTGTCAGTAAGACTTGCATGCAAAGCCTCCCTGTGGCTAGTTGCATTTTAAGAGAAGTCTATATTTCAAGCTAAAGAAAACGACTAACGCCGAAGCTCTAAGTGTTAGCTGTTCCACGGGAAAGAGAGTTCTTAAAGGACCTAGTTCCAACGTAGAATATTTTTCCGTTTTCCAGGTACACTCTACTTTAGGTACAAATTCCAAATTATAAAAGGGCTTTCGAAAACCCAATTTCTCCTCCCAATATTTAAAAAAAAAACCCTCTAGGGCTGCTTGGGAGTGTGACTGCATTGAATACTGACCTTTTCCACCCTTCCAGGCAGACGTGAGGGAGGACGCCAAGACCTTGACCATCATGAGAAGCAGGCCAGGGAGATTTGCACCTTGCTGCAGGAAAAGCAGGCTGATGAGCAGAAATAGAACAGCTCTAATTCGGGGGCTTGACTATATTAGAAGGTAATAAGCAGCCTCCGTACCTTTAGATGGCCTTTTTCCCTGGCTATGCATGGAGAATCTTCCTTGGGACACAGTACAGAGTGGGAAGCTGTCAGGTGCTAACAGTGTGAATACCAGAAAGTGAGAGTGAAGAGTGGGCAATACATTATTGCCATGATTGAATTTAACCTCTCTCAGCCTCTGCCTCCCCCCCCCCCCCCCCTAATGTGGGAACCATAATATCTATTGAAGAGAGTTAGAACTCTTTTTATTGCAAATTACAGAAAGGTGGCTCTGACCGGTTTGGCTCGGTGGATGGAGCGTCGGCCTGCGGACTAAAAGGTCCCAGGTTCGATTCCTGTCAAGGGCATGTACCTTGGTTGCGGGCACATCCCTAGTAGGGGGTGTGCAAGAGGCAGCTGATCGATGTTTCTCTGTCATTGATGTTTCTAACTCTCTATCCCTCTCCCTTTCTCTCTGTAAAAAATCAATAAAATATATATTTAAAAAAATTACAGAAAGGTGTATTACTAGTAAACTAGGTTAAGTTAAAAAAAAAAGAATTTAGAGGCTTTCATTCCTGGATGTCTAAGGGCTACTGATTTGGGTGGGGCAAGGCTGGGTCCAGAGATTCAAAGGATGCCTTCAGAACTTTCTGGCTCTCCCCTCACCCCTTTTTTTTCAGCTCTGGATGTTTTTACTTAGCTTTATCCTCAGACAGTTTGAATGTATGTGTCAGTTAAGATCTAAAAAACATATCTCGCAGCTTAGCAATTCCAACAGACAATCTTATTCAAATACCACTCCCAAGGAAGGTTATATTGCCTTGCTCAGGTCAGGTACCTAAGCCCTAACCAATCACTGTGTGGTGGGTTGACACCCCACCAACGGAGCCACACCTGCCAGGGCAAGGACTTTTAAGATTTACTCTCTTAGTAACCTTCAGATATTCAGTACAATATTAACGCTAGTTACTAGGTGGTACATTAGACCCCCAGAACTTATAACTGGAAGTTTATACCTTTTGACCATCTTCACCCATTTCTCCCACTTCTACCCACTGCCTCTGGCAACCACCAATCTGTTCTTTGCTTTTATGAGTTCATTTTCTTTTCTTTCTTCCTTTCTTCCTTTCTTTCTTTCTTTCTTTCTTTCTTTCTTTCTTTCTTTCTTTCTTTCTTTTTTTCTTTCTCTCTTTCTCTTTCTCTTTCTCTTTCTCTTTCTCTTTCTCTTTCTCTTTCTCTTTCTCTTTCTCTTTCTCCCTCCCTTCCTTCCGTCCTTCTTTCCTTCCTTCCTTTTAAAATATATTTTTATGGATTTCAGAGAGTTAGGGAGAGGGAAAGAGTGATAGAAACATCAATGATTAGATAGAATCATTCATTGGCTGCCTCCTGCATGCCCCACACTGGGGACTGAGCCCACAACCCAGGATGTGCCCTGACCAGGAATTGAACCGTGACCTCCTGGTTCATAGATCAACACTCAACCACTGAGCCACACAGCTGGGTCAAGCCTGCCCTTTTTTTAAAAAATATGTTTTATTGATTTTTTACAGAGAGGAAGGGAGAGAGATAAAGAGTTAGAAACATTGATGAGAGAGAGACATCGATCAGCTGCCTCCTGCACACGCCCAACTGTGGATGTGCCCAAAACCAAGGTACATGCCCTTGACCGGAATCGAACCAAACCCGTTAGGGCCCAAGCCTGCCTTTTTAATATCACATTCTATCAACTGGAGTAAACAACACACTCATAAAGAAAGACAACCAAGATGTGAAAACATCTGTAGAAAACATATACAGAGAAGAACATGGCATCCCATTATTGTAGGCCTTAGCGGCCGTGGGGGATATTTTTACCGTTGAGGTCAGAAAGAGAAGACTGGGTTGGATCAGAGAAAACTGTTGGGCGGGCATAGTGTTGGGTGGCATTTGAAGAGTGGTTTGCATGTTTTAGAGAAGGTACAGACTCTTTAGCTTTCGAGCACAGCTTACACGATCCGGTGCCTATTTTTTGAGCTCCTGCAGGATCCCTGCTCTCTTTGATCTCGGTTTTTATTGCAGTTTTCCTTTTTTTGTAGTTGTTTACTAGGCGGTGAGCTCTTTAGAAGGAAGTACACAAAACAACAAAACAAAACAGAACAAAAAAAGGAGGAAGTACATAGTTCCGCCGTGCACCCAGCCCCTAGCACAGCCCTGGCATTGAGAAGGCTCTTAACAAGTGTTTGTTGACGGTCTGGTGGAGACGTGCCTTAGGAAGGCTGGGTGACATTGGAGATAGCCCTTTAGTGGGGGGATTTGGAGCCCACAAGGCGCGCTTTGTTTGTAGTTGGTGAGCTGTCGGACGGCTGAGTGTTTGCAGTCAGTGCTAAGGTTTTCTCCTCCCGCTTAGCCTGCACTCTGTACACACAAGGCAGCTGGCTCAGCACAGCCGACGGTGACAGTTCTCAGCTCCCTGCCAGCCAGTTAGGCTCACCCGTCCATCTGTCCCAATGTGTCCCCTCCCTGTGATCTGACGGTAATATAATCCCCTTGCTTAGATTTCTCTGATCGCCCGCCCGCGCTCTCCTCACCTCTGTCTGCTGCTGTCTGAGTTGCTCAGACTCGCAGCTGTGAGGGGCTACAGAAAAGTGAGTTCATCCATAGAGCATGTACGCAGGCAGCCAAGTCCTCCAGGTTTGAGCAAAATGACCCAATCTATCTGGTATTTACTGGGTAGTCACACAGGGACACGTCCATTCTGGGATGCCCCTCGGCAGGACAGATGCTGCCTCAGCCAGATTTGCCAAAGGTCCTTGAATGCGGTTCTTGGTGGGAGTCATGGGAGTCAAAGTCCACTGTCCACCTCCCCTTCCCCAATTCTACTGGCCACCGGTTTTGCCTTAATAATGAAATTCCAATAGAAATTTTAATTCCCAATTCCAGTAAGATTTTCCCCAAATTGAAATGGCTCACCTGGCTCATAGCTGCCCAGTTAAAAGACTCGATAGTGTGGCTTTCAGAGACAATAGACTATTTTGTTTCCAGGGGGTAAGCACTGGCACTGGCTAATGAGTTATATGGCACTGTACAATGCCCTCTGATTGTGTATTATATATTAGCACTCTGGACTTGAAAGAGACAATTGTGCAATGTTTGCCTATTAATTGAGAATAATCATCTCAGCTGCACAGTGTTGCATACCAGCCAGGTTTGTCATTCTCCTATCCAATAGCTTTTAATTGTTGTGTTGCCCTTTCATGGCAACCTCTCTCAGAGTCTGGAGAACTAAAAAGGGGGACCTACCTAAATATCAGCTCCTTCCCACCCTCAGAGAACAGAACCCATTTAGATGGAAAGGATGAGTTTTCTAATCCCCAGAGAGTGGTCATGCCTTAGAAATGTCCATTATCCATTAAATCTAAATGCTAAGGTCACGGATTGCTTCTTCCTAATAAAGTTAGGAAGTATATCGGACAAAAAGGGGGCTTGCACGATTCCACAGTAAGCTGGAGACTAAAATAGAAGAAACGCCTTAAAAATCATTGGCAGGCCTGACTGGCGTGGCTCAATGGTTGAGTGTCGACCCATGAACCAGGAGGTCACGGTTCGATTCCCGGTCAGGGCACATGCCTGGGTTTTGGTCTCAATCCCTAGTGTGGGGCATGCAGAAGGCAGCAAATCAATGATTCTCTTTCATCATTGATGTTTCTCTCTCGCTTTCTCGCTCCCTCTCCTTTCCTCTCTGAAATCAATAAAAAATATTTTAAAATAAATCATTGGCAGGACCCCTCTGGATGCAAGTAGCAGAAAATGTAACTCAAAATGTCTTAAGTAAAACGGTTTATTGTCTCACCTAACTGAAAAGTCCCAAGATGGAGTGGCTTCAGCATGTCTAGATTCCAGGGCTCAAAAATATCTTCAGGATTTGGCCCCATGCTCTCCACAGATGAGCTGCTGCGTTCTCAGCTGGTCTTCCCTCCTCTGGCAAGATGGCAGCTGGAAACTCATCTCCAGGCTCACAGCTCTAGTGAAAGTCCCAAGATTGAATGTCCTTGGACCAACTTGGATCATGGTCCTCACTCGAAACTAATATGAAATGCAAGGGGCAGGGGGAATGCGGCATGCTGTTTGGCCAGGCCTTGATCATGTCACCGCTGGAGGTGAAAGTCAGGGTCAAATCCATCAACCTGAACCACGTCAGCTAACAATGGAAGGTGGTAGTGATTCTCTAAGAAAAACAAACAACCTAAAAAATCAGACACTGTTAACCAGAAAAATGAGACTGGATGCTGGACAAATAAACAAACAAGAATGAATGTCTCAACTTTGAGAATGAATGTTTTGCCCTGGTTAGTTTGGCTTAGTTGATAGAGCGCCAGCCTGTGGACTGAAGGGTCCCGGGTTGGATTCTGATCAAGGGCATGTACCTTGGTTGTAGGCTCAGTCCCCAAACCAGGTTGGTGTGCGTGTGGGAAGCAACCAATGGATGTGTCTCTCTCACACTGATGTTTCACTCTCTCTAAAAATCCAATGGAAAATATATCCTCAGGTGAGGATTAACAACAACAAAAAGAATGAACGTCTTTGTAGGTTGGTGATTTAAGCCTCATGTTTTCTTCCAGAATAAATATATAATAAAGATGTCCTTTTACTGAGTGTCAGGCACGTGTGAAGTGTTTTACATGTAACTCCCATTTGATCCTCATGACTACCCTGTCAGGGAGGTATGATTAACCCCCTTTCTAAGCAAGAAAATGGAGGCCTGGGGAGATTAAATGACAGGCCCTAAGCCACACAACTATTAAATCGGAAGTCATTATTCAGTCCTGGCCTAACTCCAAAGCCCATGCTTATTCTTCTTTTGTGTGTTTCCCAAACTTGTCTATTTACAAGACTTTCTGGAGTGTCTATGAAATATACCCATTCTCAGGCGCCCTCCCCCTTCCCCCTGGAGACTGTGATTCAGTAAGCCTGGGCTAACCTCTGGGAGTATCTTTTGTTAACAGGTGTGCTCAGTGATTCTTACGATGAAACTAATTTGAAAATGCATGCTATCATGCCGCCTCCCACAGGTTGAAAAACCTGCAAAGGGCCACTACCCAATGCTAGCCCTCCTCCCGTCTGCCCCCTTCCTCCACAGGGAATTGCTCTAGCTGCTGGCCATGCTCAGCTCTTTCTCTAGCGCTCTCCAAAGATGGGGTACATAATAGATTCCACTGGTGTATAAGGAGGCAACATTTCCCCACTTTTTTCAATATCTATTTACTTTTTATCTAAAAAAAAAAAAGAAATCTAGTTTTATTAAAATTTGACATTCAAATTGACACTGGTATTCTCTCTGAACCATGAACCCCGGGCCATCTATGGCTTCTTAGGTGAGTGACCCATGATACAGAGGGACAATAGCACCCCATCCTTTGCTAGTTTCCAGGCCACTGAGTCCTTATCAGGACAGTGGGATGGTGTGAGAATTGGAAAATAAATCAGTGGGACAAGATAGGAAGCCCAGAAACATACTCATATTTGGACATTCAATATAGGATGAAGGTGCAATATTTATTTATTTATTTATTTATTTATTTATTTTTAAATGTATTTTTATTGATTTCAGAGAAGAAGGGAGAGGGAGAGATAGAAACATCATTGATGAGAGAGAATAATTGATCGGCTGCCTGCTGCACTCCGCCTCCTGGGGATCGAGCCTGCAACCGGAGCATGTGCCCTGACCAGGAATCAAACTTTGATCTCCTGGTTCCTAGGTCGACGCTCAACCACTGAGCCACACCAGCCAGGCTAAACGTGCAATTTTGAATCAGTAGAAAAATAATGACTTGTTCAAAAAAAAAAAAATAGTGTTTGGAAAATGAATTTTCCATATGAAAAAAACACAAAACTGGACCCTCTCTTAAATCACAGTGGGCTAAAATCTTACAAATTAAAAAAAAAAAAAAAAAAAAAGCACAACTTTAGAATTTTAGAAAGAAAATATAGATGTTTATGACCTTGTCTACAGAGAGATTTCTTAAACTCTATACCCAAACCTCAAATTACGTGGGAAAAAAATAAGGATACATTTTTATTACATTATATTAACATCAGATGTTCTGCAATGACAAAAGATTCTGTAAACGATGTAAGAAGACACATTTCGAACATTTGGGAAAATATATTTAAAATGTAACGCTGACAAAGAGTCTCAGAATATAGAAAGAAATCCTATAAACGAATACTAATGATGGTGATGGTAGCCAGGCACTGCCCTAAACACTTGAGATACATGAGCTCATTTAATCTTTATCGTGTCCCTGTGAGGTAGATATTTACTAGTCACTGTATTTCCACTCAATAGGTGGAGAAACAGACACAAAAGGGTTACATCATGTGTATAAGTGGTGGAGCTGCTCCTTAGCCTGGAATCTGGCTCCGGTTCCTGTGGTCTTAGCCCCGTGTTTGCTCCAAATTCAATAGAAACGTCAACCTGGGTCGCCAATGCCCACGTGAAAAGAATCTGAACCCCCCTAGCAATCGGAGAAGCACGAATGAAAGAGCCACGGCGAAAGCACCTCACACCCATGCATCAAACAAAAAATTAGGAGTTTGAGGGAGGGAGGATGCAGGAAGAAACTGGGAACGTTTGTACCTGGCTGGTGGGGGTGTCCATGTGCACGACCATTTTGGAGGGCGATGTGGCAACGTCCAGTAAGCCGGGTCTCCTTGGTAGATGGTTCCCTGCAGGGTTCAGAGCCCACGCGTGGAAATTCTCAGGGCAGGCGTAAGCCTTCTCGCTGTTGGCAAACTGCCACGGGAACATTCCAGTCCCCAGGCTCCACCAACGCCAAAGGGCAGAGCACCAGCTTCCAAGGACAGATGACCTGCGTGGCAGTGGCTCAAGGCCCCGAGAAGTGTGAAGACCACGAGGAGGTCCATTCTGATGGAGCTGGAAGCGTTAAGCCTGCTCTTGGGAAATCTCTGGCAAACGTTCTCACAGTTGGGCTGGTGAGGACAGCGGTTCCTGATAAAAGCTCAGAAAGAAGATAGAAGCTATTAACACCCCTGGGCTGAGGCCTGCGTGTCTTTTGACAGTTGTTCTGCATTTTCGGGAAAGGTGTGCAATAAATCAGAAAGACTTGCAGGCAGCTGGCTGTGAGAGCGGCAGCCTGGGGTCAGGAAGTAGTCCCGCCCCAGCTCTCTAAAAGCTAAAAAGCTAAACCGTTTTGTTCCTGAGCCAAACCAGCGAGGGTACAAACCGGAGTTTCCCTAACGGTGAAATGGGTTTGCCCCTGGGTTAGGGTGCGGGGTGTGTGTCTGTACCTAAAATACCGAATCTACGCTCTGTGTCGGCCAGATGTCCCCGAGCCATGCATCAGCCTGGAGTGGGAACCCTGACCAGACGGTCATTCCAGGCCCAGCTCTCGCCGGCAGCAGCAAGAGCAGGAGCGCCCAACCTGGCCCAATGCCCGGATCACAGTGCCTTCTCCTGGAGGCACCGATCCCATGGGCACCCCTACTCTGGACTGGGGGGCTGAGTGGTCCACAAACACTGGTGTGACCCTCTAGTGCTCACTCCGACACTTGCCTCACGGAAGGGCTGAAACCTGCTCCTCTCCCTTTATACTCCCCTCTCCTCGCTGGCTCTGTGTCAGGACTTCGCCTGTGCTTTCGTTCTTTTCGTTTTCTCTTTCATGGATGCCATGTTCTTTGGAAGCTTGTTTAGACCCAGCGATGGCCTTTGAGGCTTCCTCCACACGAATAGGAGTTCACTTTTTGAATAATAAGAATTCTCTGCACAGGGGGTGGAGGGGCATCAGGATTTTAGAGATGCTTAGGTGGGGCACGGCCGAAAGAAGGCTGGGAACCACTGTTCTAGACTATTCCTAGTTTATCAATTGTATAAAGTATGTCTGTGTGTGCTCTCTTGAAGAGTTCATTGAATATCTCTGATGTTTTTTTAAAAAATATATTTTATTGATTTTTTTTACAGAGAGGAAGGGAGAGGGATAGAGAGTTAGAAACATCGATGAGAGAGAAACATTGATCAGCTGCTTCCTGCACACCCTCCTTGACTGGAATCGAACCTGGGACCCTGGAGTCCGCAGGCCGACGCTCTATCCACTGAGCCAAATCGGTTAGGGTGAATATCTCTGATGTTTAAGGTGCTGTGGGGGAAAGGGAAATGGTTTCTTGCCTACAGGAGTTCACAAATTAGTTGCGGGGAGAGCTGTGTATGTAAATAGTTATGAGATAAAATGAGATCTGTGAAAAGTGTCATGAGATTAGCATAGGTTCAAAACAGGAAACATCCGGTTCTAGTAATCTGGGAAGACATTAGGAAAGAGGTAGCCAATACAATGAAATATGTGTCAGTCCATAAATGCTCAAGGGTGGGGAACCAGAGAGGAATGGAGGTTTGGTGGTTTGGAACTAAAGGTCCATGTAGACGTGGGTTTCGTCAGAGTGAGCTCCAAGAGTTGTATCTGTAGAGTCTTTCAAACTCAGTTCAGCCAGTTTCCAAACAACCAGCCACGCTGACTTCTGCCATCTGCTCCCCGCTGGGCTGATATGGGCTTAGTGGCTGGGAAAGGAGTGTTGGAGAACACCCCTGATGAATCAACCACACGGTTCCCCAACGGCAGGATTTTGAGAAGACTGGAGTTTGAGGGTGAAGCTGAAGTGAAGGAGCCAGGGGGAGCCCCCGGTACCCCTCATTCTGCCCTCCCGTTTTTTACAATGGGGACGGCTCATTCACAATCCCATCTACCGCTTTCCGCACGACCAGCTTTCCACACTCAGAATGGATTTCTCTTTGTGGTCGGTGAGGCCGCTGTGCGGTTTGCCTACTGGATTCTGTCCGTGGTTGGAGGTTAAACGCTCTCTCGCCTGCTGTTTCCAGGAACGCGTGGTGTGTCTCGGTGTACCGCTCAGAGGGTTTTAGTTTACCTCCCTTGAATGGAATGGCAGCCCTCCGGCAGGCCTGTGCGCATGTATAAATAGAGGGACACGTAGGCTGCACTTAATATCCAGAACATAAACCAGCCACCCCTGCGTGCTACACCGTCATGCTTTGATGAAAGGTTGCTGTCAGCACCACAGACCATGCTGTGGGACCCAGCAAACCACCTAATCCCACTGCTTCATCCCAGACAGGGATGGGGGCAGGTTTCACAGCCAGGAACGAACACTCTTTCCAGCCACCAGCAGCTCTGAGGCTTTTTGGATTTTCCTGCTTCAGCTGCCCATGGACCCCTGGTCAGGGAGGCCAGGGTGAACATGGGAGGTTGGGATGTACAGCTAACCCCCACATCTTTTTATTTTTGTCCCGCAGAAGATTTAGACTCATTTGCCTATGTCGACTCATTTGCCTGTGAATCCCTTGGACTATGGAGATAATGTCAAAAGGGCCTGTTGAAAGTGCAGCATTTCCGTATCTCCTGCCGAACTTTCTACGATGTATCATATTACTTATGATATAGTCTATAGCAGTGGTTCTCAACCTGTGGGTCGCGACCCCTTTGGGGGTCGAACAACCCTTTCACAGGGGTCGCCTAAATACATCCTGCGTATCAGATATTTACATTACGATTCACAACAGTAGCAACATGACAGTTATGAAGTAGCAATGAAAATAATTTTATGGTTGGGGGTCACCACAACATGAGGAACTGTATTAAAGGGTCGCAGCATTAGGAAGGTTGAGAACCACTGGTCTGTAGGGTCCTATGTACTGATGAGAATGGACAGATTGTAGGTTAGAAGTCTGGAATCTAGTGTCCAGAGAATGAAAACCCCCCGAAGGCAGGGCTCATGTGTTATCTTCTTTGTAACTCCTACAGTGTTAAGTACCACGTACTATATGTAAGAGGAGCCAGAAGGTAATTATTTATTAAAAACAAATTTGTATTGATTTCAGAGAGGAAGGGAGAGGGAGAGAGAAATAGAAACATCAATGATGAGAGAGAATCATTGATTGGCTGCCTCCTGCACGCTCCCTACTGGGGATCAAGTCCGCAACCCAGGTGTACCGTATGCCCTGACTGGGAATCGAACTGTGACCTCCAGGTTTATAGGTTGATACTCAACCACTGAGCCACACCAGCTGGGCAATTGTTTTCTGTCTGGAGAGCTTGAGAAACTTCATGGAGGAAGGGACATTTGAGCTCACTCTTGAAGGATGGGTAGAGCCCATAGACATGGAGAAGGAAGAGACAGCAGCAGGAAGAACATGAAGGGGAAATGGTCTAGCAGCTCAAGTGAGAATGAAGTATGTTCGCGTGTGTGAGATCAGATAGCGGTGGGAGTAAGGATTGTGGCAGGAGAGGCAAAGAGTATCCTCTTAAAGGCTTTAGGATTTATACGGGCAATGGGAGCCACTGAGGAAGTTTGAGGACTGAAGATTTTCGATTTTCCAGAGATGGCGCCTTTGCATGTGCAGTTATTGGCAGTGTGGGCTACTTCATTCATTCATTCATTCATTCATTTATTCATTCATTCATTTTCAGGGGAGCACTTTTATTTATTTTTTTCAGGGGGGGGTCTTCTGAAGGAAAAGGACCTTATCATGCCTTTTTTCTTTCACCCTTTTGTCCAGGTTTGATATCCGATTTGCCATTTCCTCCCTCCTTCCTTTCATGCTTTTGGCAAGGGAAGAGTTAGGCCATTGGTTCTGGCTGTTGGCACCCGGGTCATGTATTGGGGTTCATATTACCTCATGACTTATTTTCAGTGGATTAGGTGGGCCAGAGAGTGAGCTGTGATTACCATCTACGGGTTGGGTGGACAGCTCAAGAGTATGGGAATAAAAGAGCTGGTGCGAGGATGTTACAGACAAAGAGGTGGGACCTGCATCAAAGCACAGGAGGGCGTGCCATGGCCTGAGGGAAGCCTCAAAATAGAAGGTGCTTCTCTCGGGATTCACACCACCGGCCTTTGCAGGCAGCCTACCCTTATCACCGTTAATGTCAGCGTTTGGAATGGGGCGCCACACCCTGGTGTTAAGCTGTTAACCTCCAGCATCAAGGCCACAGCTGTTGGGAAGAATTCCTCTGTGAAGCTTTGGCCTCCTCAGAGCTCCTCATCTGGACAAAGAGTAAACGTTCCTAAATCAGTCCCATGATTCGGGGTTTCTATATATACTCAGGCACCGTCACTCCTTCACTCCAGGACACACACACAGGGCAGAGCCTTTCTGCAGTGCTCGTGGCACCGGAGTAGTGGTGTGTGTGTGAGTGCGTGTGTGTAAGTACGTGTGTGTATGAGTGTGTGCCTGTGAGTGTGTGTGTCAGTGAGCGTGTGCGTGTGTGCATGTCAGTGTCTGTATGTGGGTGTGTGTGAGTGAGTGCGTGCATGTGTGAGTGTGTGAGTGTCTGTATGTGGGTGGGTGTGAGCGTGTGTGAGCATGTGTGTGACTGTATGTGTGAGTGTGTGTGAGTGTAAGTATGTGTGTGTATGAGTGTGTATGAGTGTGTGCCTGTGAGCGTGTGTGCGCGCATATGACTGTGTGAGTGTCTGTATGTGGGTGTGTGTGAGTGTGTCTGTGTATGTATATGTGTGCATAGCCTTTTCAATGCACAGGAGGAGAATCCCTTTCCAGATATTTTTTTTCTGCTGTTATTTAAAAGAACAAAACATGAAAAAATGTGGATACTTTGAGGAAATGGAGGGCATGTCTAGACTCCTTCCACAGCGGAGTCTGCTCCAGGTTGAGACAGGGTTCAGTTTTCTGGTTCTGGAGTTCTCCAGACCTCACCCGGGTTTCCTCGCTGTGTGCCTTGAAGTTACAGCCGAGCCATCAGCAGAGGGCTCCCTCAGCCGCAGGAGCCGGGGTTGCTGGCACTCGGAAGGCCAAGCGTTGCAAATGAGAGAAGAAAAGCACTGGCGGTGAGTTTCAAATCCAGTGCCCCCAAGTGCTTTAGCAGAGAAAGAAGTCCTCACCCCGCCCGAAAACAGACCACTTCAGCAAGAAGGTATTCACCAGGGTTTACATTAAATGACACTGTTTAAATTCCTGGATCAAGGTCAGCATAATGTTTATGCTCAGAGTAACACGCAGCTAAGTTAGCCTTCAGAGAACCTAAAAAGCAGAGCAACTCCCCGACCAATGGTTTAATTATTTCTGGACTGGCCGCTGGACAGTTCCTAAGTGTTCAGCCACAGCCCCATCTATCACCATCAGGTCTGGACCAAAGCTTTGCAGATGCCAAAGCCCCACGTGGCATTTGCCTATAGATGCACGCCAGCTAAACACAGGGGGCCTGACGGATACAGCACAATATCAAGGTATCTAAGGCCATTATCTTTTCGCGCGATGGGAGCTGGCCAGCTGCTCTCACTTCAGGCTGAGAAGGCTGCGTGGGGAAGGTGGGTCTGGGAAAAGGCAAGTGGGCCTGCCCGAGCAACCTCTATGGGAAGTCAGTATCTCTGTTCTGGCTTTCCACTCGGGAGGTGGAGTGGTCTAGGATCCAATAGCAGGTCTGAGTTAGAATTGGGCTGTTCTCTTACTTGGAATGTGCTAGACAGCCTCTGTCCAGGTTTTTAGTAGCTATAAGTTTCTCCTTAGCTCTAGGCAGATCATCACATTCCTTTATTATAACCTCATTTGAGACATGTTACAGCGAATTATGTCATAGCTTGTTTGCTGTCAGGTATGCTGCTCAGAAGGAAATTACAGGAGAATGCCCCCAAATTCCTTGACTAAGTTTGGTCTTTTATTTGGGGCTGATGGGGACATACCTCGTCAGTGGATGAGGTCTTCTGAACTTTTCAAATTCCAGGGGAAAGGAAGCATCATACTGAAATCAGAAACGTCACCTTCGCACTACCTGTCAGTATCAGGGCCAATAAACAGAGAGAACGATTGAATCATCGTAGGCACTTTATTCAGATGACTGGTGATCGCAGAAGATGGCCGGTTATGTACCCTAAAAAGACTGTCTTACACCCAGCCCATGTTGCTCAGTGGTTGAGCATCAACCTATGAACCAGGAGGTCACAGTTCAATTCCCAGTTGTGGGCTAGATCCCCAGTAGGGGGTGCGCAGGAGGCAGCCAATCAATGATTCTCTCTCATCATTGATGTTTCTCTCTCTCTCTCTCTCTCTCTCTCTCTCTCTCTTTCTCTCTCTCTCCCTTCCTCTGTGAAATCAATAAAAATATGTTTAAAAAAGACGTCTTACATCTCATTTCAAGCCGACCCTGTTCATAAGGAGAGGAAAAGTGTAGGTAAAGGGTTTGAATTCAGGAGGAAGTAGGCCAGGGGTTTGAAATTCAGGGGAAAAGGTTAATCAGCTAAAAGCTGCCGTTAGTGATTTTCTGAACATCCCTTTAACTGCTGGAGGTGGTTTTCTGGGTCCTGGGCCGCAGACATCCTCTCCCTGGAGCACAATGGCTCAGGCACCCTCTCGGTCGCTGGCAGCCCTCCTGGGACACGCAGGTTGAATTGCTCTCAGGTCTCCTAAAGCAGACAGGTCCAACCACATATCCCAGATCCTGGAACAATAGTTTTCTATGTGCATTGATTGCGAAGCCCATTAACAATATAGCTAAAGCTAAACAATTAAAGAAATTTTATTGCCCTAGCCAGTTGCTCAGTGGTTAGAGCGTCGGCCTGCAGACTCAAGGGTCCCAGGTTCAGTTCTGGTCAAGGGCACATGCCTGGGTTGCAGGCTCGGTCAAACGTACAGGAGGCAGCCAATCAATGATTCCCTGTCATCATTGAGGTTTCTATCTCTCTTTTCCTCTCCCTTCCTCTCTGAAATCAATAAAAATATATTTTAAAAAATCTTTGTTTTTTAAAGTATTACATATGTCCCCTTTATCCCCCATGGATCCCTTCTAGCTCACCCCTGTCCCCCTCCCCAGGCCTTCGCCACCCTATTATCTGTGTCCATGGGTTATACATGTATGCATGCAAGTTCTTTGGTTGATCTCTCCCCTTCCCCCTAACTCCCACCTTCCTCTGGGATTCAACAGTCTGTTTCATGCTTCTATGTCTCTGGATCTATTTTGTTCATCAGGGGTTTTTTTTTTTTTGTTCATTAGATTCCAGATATAAGTGAGATCATGTGATACTTTTCTTTCTCTGACTGGCTTATTTCGCTCAGCATAATACTCTCCAGGTCCCTCCAAACTCCTCCAGTTCCCCATCCGTCCTGTGAACAAAATTGATCTCCACCTGCCCTCTTATAAAGAGATATTGAACATGGCCACCAGGCCAAGCAGACACCTGGCCAGCTACAGCACAGAACAGCGGTCGCCAACGGGTGGTCCGCAGACCTCTGGTGGTCTGTGAGGTCCGAAAGGTTGGGGACTCCTGGCACAGAGTGCTCATTGGGCAAACAGGGGTCCTCAAACTTTTTAAACAGGGAACCAGTTCACTGTCCCTCAGATGGTTGGAGGGCCGGACTATAGTTAAAAAAAAAAAACAACACCCAACAACTATAAACAAATTCCTGTGCACACTGCACACATCTTATTTTAAGCAGGACAAGCAGCAAGCGGCGGCAAAAACACCCGGCGGGCCGGATAAATGTCCTCGGCGGGCCCCATGTGGCCCGCGGGCCCTAGTTTGAGGATGCCTGGGCTGGAGGGACAGTGGGGTCTGTGGGACATGGTAACCAGCACACTCCAGAGGCGTTTCCAGAGAAAGGCCACCACATGTGAGAAGAAGCTCTGGGGAAGCCACTCCAGGCTACTGAGGTGGGAAACTCAAGCGGTTTCTACTTGTACTGGCTTCCCTCTCGCTCAGATGTTTCTCATCAGCCACTTTCAGATTGATTCCATTTGCAAAACCCTCCTGGCAGTCTTGCTGGTGGATGAGGCTTGGTGGCAAAAGCTCTGGCATTTTCTGATCCTGCCCAGGCCCTGCTCTTCTTGTGTAGTTTCTCGGTGATTTGGCTCCTAAGCAGAAACGGGGCTAAGCGGAGGCTGCTGTTGAACAAAACCAAATGGAAAACAGAACACTGGAACACTGAACAGAGGGCTTGTGGAAAGGTGGGGGATGGGAGGGCCCTGGAGGACAGTGGGGGTCAGGAAAGGAAGGGCCTTCCTCAGAGGCCGCCTGAATCACGCTCTGGTGAGCGTTTGTCACGGTCTCATCTTGTCAGCATCCTCGTTCATCGCGCCAGAGCGGAGGTTACATCCCCTCCCCTCTTTGATCTCGCCAACGGATGCAAGAGGAACTATTTGGATCCCTCCAGGGCCATCCTCTCATTCGCTGTCCCTCACGAAAGACTGTGACCCATGACTCCCTGACATCACTTATTTGTCCTCACACTCCTTCAACTTAGCCTTGAAGCTTCTCATCAGCTTCCTGCTTGGCAATCAGCTCCCAGCACCACGGTTTCACACGTGACCATCATGTATTCATCCCTCCACTTGATACTAAAACTCTTCCTGTCCCGTTAGGGAGCATCTTCTCATCCCGCTCCGCACCCTGCCCAGCAGGGCGGGGCATCCTCCCACCGTGGAGGCTGAGGAAGGGGTGCTGCTGTCCGTGGCCTTGGCCGTCTTTCCCAGGGGCTGGTGGCATGTTCTGTTGCTCTCGTCCTTCCTGTTGCTGTCTGGATTTGATTTCTCCACGTGTGGTTGTGGGGGTCTGAACTTAGGGTGAAGACCTAAGTATTGGACACAGAGACCTCATTGACTTCTGGTCCAATACGATTATCCAGTCTGTTTTAACTCATATACTCCTAGCCGGTTTGGCTCAGTGGATAGAGTGTCGGCCTGCAGACCAAAGGGTACCGGGTTCGATTCTGATCAAGGGCACGTACCTTGGTTGCAGCCTCCTCCCAGGCCTGGGCCCTGGTCGGGGCTCGTGCAGGAGGTAACCAATTGATGTGTTTCTCTCTGTCTTTCCCTAAAAGTCAATGGAAAAATGTCCTCCGGTGAGGATTAACACTCCCCTATGCCCCCTCCCCCCAAAAAAACCCAAAACACCTGACACATACACACACACACACACACACACACAGGTGCAAAGCAGTACCATAGTCACACAGTTCAACATTCAAAGGGCATAGAGTGGGAAGCCGCCCTGCACACCTGTGTCCCAGCTGTTCCATCCCCTCTCAGGGACAGGCAGTGCCTGCAGTGTTTCGTGTATTCTTCTGGACAGGTTTTACATGCATTAGCAAATGAATACATACTAGATATTTTGTTCACCATCTTGCTGTTTTTCCCCCCACCTTTTTAAATGGCTGCATGATTTCTTTAACTAGTTCCATATGGATGAGAATTTGGTAGTGTCCAATCTTTTGCTGTTATAAAGAAATAAAGTCGATATTTGATCCTCAGACCTTATGTTTATTTCCCAAAGGCTCAGCCCTCAGAGGGGAGAGCAATGTGGTCCGGTCCACACTCCACATCCCGGTCAGGACTGGCATTGGACTTGAAGTCCCAGGTCAGTGAGTCAGACACATCCAGGTCTGCTCTTTTGTTCCCCCTAATTATCTCCGACTTGCCATCAGGTGGAGAATTCATGCTATGAATCCTGGTGTTCAAGAAATTAGGTAATTTTATGCCCCCCGCCCCCCGCCTTTTCTATATATGTCTTTCTCCAGGTTAGGGACTTGGTTGCAACCAAAATACCTTCCCAGCAAGGGATGCTCTCAATCTCCTAAGACCTCAGGTACTGAATTCCCAGAATTTCTGCAGCATGTTGAAATTTGCAAAGCACTTTCAAATAACATTCTTTCATGTGATCCTCACACAAATTTTCTGAGGTTGGCAGGACATGTTTTTAGATGAAGAAACTGGAGCTCAGAGGGACTACGTGGCTTGCTCAAGGTCACCTGGTTGATAAATGACACAGACACAACTGGAAGCCAGATCATCGAACTCAGTCTGCTGCTTTTCTAACACACATGCTCACTCTTCACCTCGGATGTGCTGTGAAAGCCAGCTTTCCATTTGGAAGATGGTGGGAGGCTGAAGTTCAGCAAATTCTTCATTTCCATCAGCAGACAGATTGAGGTGATTCAGGCGAGAAGAATCTTGGACCCATGTATCCACATTGATTCTCTGGGATGAGAATGGCAATGTGTAACATGACAAGGGCAATGCTCATAGCTCATGCGTGGCTTCCTCGCATTCTCCCATGTGGTCCACGGTGATGCAGACCCCCCCCCCAATGGACAAATGGACTACGACTACCCTGATGTTAAACTGAACCCCACTCCAACATGGAAAGGAAACTGTGGACACTGGCTCCGATTCTAGCTCTACTGAAATGTCGGCTATAATTCTCCTATGACTGGACTGAGGGAAATGGGACTTTGGACACACGGGGGTGTAATTCCATGGAAATCAAGCTTTTTACTCTATGACATCCTCCTGTGAGCGTCTCAGAAGATAACTTTTCTGCTAGGGAGCAGGAGAAAGTATGGTGGAGAAGTGCCAGGGTTGAAAGCCTTTGACCTTGGAACACACGAGTGATGTGGGAGTCAGGGGATGGGCTTGCCAGCTGGGGAACAGGAAGAGCAGAAAAGCACTATACATTAAAAAAATATTTTTATTGGTTTTAGAGAAAGGAAGGGAGAGGGAGCGAGAGATGGAAACATCAATGGTGAAAGAGAATCATTGATCGGCTGCCTCCTGCACGCTCCACATCGGGGATGGAACCTACAACCTGGGTATGTGCCCTGACTGGGAATTAAACCGAGACCTCTTGGGTCATAGGTCGACGCTCAACCACTGAGCTATGCCAGCTGGGCAGAACATGCACATATTGAGTGTCTGCTCTATGCCATGCTCACTTGTAATCACAGAACTTGGGGCGGGTATGTGCAGAGTCATGACAAGGCCATGCTAGTTCACTCAAGATGTGGCATCGGAGGTGGTGCTGGCAGGATGGGACTACCTCTGCTCAGCCAAACAGGTGGGGGCAGGGGGGCAAAGGGCTCTGTAACTGGTGACACTCAGCGCTGAGTGTTAGACACCGTGCTTGTTTCAATCTCCTCTCTCCAAGGAGGGACTCAGGTCAAGTTCATGGGTGTGGCTTTTCACACCCGCAGATGTATTTTCTCTCCAGCAGCCCTTCAGCGCCCAAAGCACAGGTTTCTGGCTGTTATGCTGCATCCATTCACGAGGAATCCTCAGGTGCCCTACCCCTCGCAGCTGTGAGAGAGCTTCAAGCAAGATCCAGGGCCACCCCAGGGAGGAGGGCTACCCCCCAGGGGGCAGGGCTAGGATAGGAGTGCTGAGCACTCCTGAAGGAGAAAGGGGAGCTTTCTAGGGGAGAGTCAGCCCAAATGCAGCTTTGCGCTCCCCAGGGATCCAACAAAGGGGAAATAGATGCCCAGGCAAGTTGAGATGCCCAAAGGATGCCTAGAATGTCTGCCCTTTCCTTTGCTCCTTTTCTATTACTAATAACTAGCTAATCACAGTGGTATCAGGTTTAGATGAGGTCATGAGGATGGGGCCCTCATGATGAGTTAGTGTCCATGTAAGTAGGGACTCACAAGAGTATGTGTTCTCTTACTCTCTCTCCCTGCACTCCCTGGGAGTGATTGGTATACCAAAAAAACTCACCAAGGAAGGCCATGGGAGAACACAGTGACAAGATGGCTGTCTGCAAGCCAGGAAGAGCGCCCTCACCAGGAACCTTGATCGCACACCTCCAGCTTCCAGAACTATGAGAAACACATTTCTGTTGTGTAAGCCACCTAACACGTGGTATGTTGCATGGCAGCCGGAGCTGATGAAGACCACACTCACACACACATACACCAGCACTCGCTTAATTCCAGATATCCAACAGTGAGCAAAGAGTCCTTGTCCTCATGTGCTTGGAGCCCAGTGGAGAGGAGAGGGCATCATGAAGTGAAAAATCCACACCAGTTATATGCAGTTACTGATTCTGAAAGAGGGTAAGGGGGCCTCGCTTAGACTGGGGAAGATGGGCAGAACTTACTGAGCACATGTCAACCCGAGACCCCAAGGACGAGTCAAGGGGAACCAGGCATGAGCAGAGGAGAGCACCCCAGCCTTGAGAAGGGCATATGGGAAGCCCTG
>PVJC01020752.1:0-28911 GCA_004026665.1 Murina feae
TAGGGAATATAATCAATACTAGAGGCCCGGTTCATAAACTTCATGCACAGGTAGGGTCCCTAGGATCAGGGACCGATTGGGGCCCGAAAACCCCAGTGGAGTTGGGAGAAGTGACAGTCGCTGGGCTGAGTGTGGAAGGAACGGATGCCAGATGTCGATGCCACCATTGGCGCCCTACCACTGCATGGTTCCCTGCCTCCCCCGCTCCTCCTTCCTTCACCACCACAATACCACCAGGGCCTACCAGCAGAGGGGAAGGATGGGGTCTGCTGGCTTGGGAGAGGGACTGCAAGAGGTTGGCCACTGGCCGCAAGGAGGGCACCAGCCCTCAGCCTCCCTGGGAAAGGGGCCATGTCCACTGCTACCCACTCTCAGTTCCCCAGCTCAGGGCCCGGCCCCAATCAAGCGATTGAGGCCTGCTGGTCACAGGGAGAGATCACAGGAGGTTGGCTAGTTGAGGGTGAGGGACTGTGGGAAGTTAGCTGGATATGGGTGTGCACTGGCCACCAGGGGGTAGCTCCTGTGTTGACACACAGGTGGTCAGTGTGTGTCATAGAGAACGGGTCGTTCCGTCTTAATTGTTGCTTAGATATATATATATATATATATATTATATCTTAACTAATAAAAATGTAATATTGAAATTAACCGTTTCTCTGGGACGGGGTAAGCCATGCCCACCAGCCAATCAGAGCGGCTGTATGCAAATTAGCCCAGCCAACATGGAGGCCACCACTCATGGACCCTGAGTAAACGGCATTGCAGCAGGAGTGAAAGTGAAACTGCCGCCCACTCAGCTCCGCTATCCTGGCTCAACCAAAACACATTTTTGCAACAAAATAACTATCAGAATCCTCAGGAGCTGAAGGAAACAGCAGGCCTGGCCTGAGTCTAAGAATAACATTGTTGCATTATAGACTCCGGCAAGGTGAAGCAGAGAGGAGGCTTCGTTAGTTAGTAGGCCGGCTTAAAGGAACAGTGTATCAATTATAGAAGATAAACAAATCCCAGAAACCTGCGTCTAGCCAGCCTTGCTGGGACATTGGGTCAATGGGAGCTGTGGGCAGCCTTAAAGCCTGAAAGTGCCAATCAGCCCGACACCCACACTGGCCACAACCCAGTGGGATGAGGGACGCTCCTGGGGGGCTTGGCCAGCCTGGAGACAGCCATCAGCCCCTCACCCAGCCTGGTCAGGCACGCCAGCAGGTGGACATCCCCAGAGGGGTCCCAGACTGTGAGAGGGCACAGGCCGGGCTGAGGGACCTCCTGAGTGCACAGAGCGGCTGCAGGGCTGAACAGCGCAGGACCCAGGACCAGTGAGTGGGAAATAGGCGGCAGGGTTGGCGGCCTGCTTGGCAGCTCCCCAGGCCCTTTGCGGGGCACCAGGGAGTGGGAAAGAGGTGGTGGGGGCCGGGGGCCTGCTTGGCGGCTTCTCAGGCCCTTTGAGGGGCACCAGGGAGCAGGTAAGAGGTGGCGGGGGGTTGGCGGCCTACTTGGTGGCTGCCCAGGCCCTTTGCGGGACACCGGGGAGCGGGAAAGCAAGGCAGCAGGGTACCAGTGAGTGGGAAAGAGGCAGCGGGGGCATCTCGGCCTGCTTGGCGGCTGCCCAGGCCCTTTACAGGGCACCGGGGAGTGGGAAAGAGGCAGTGGGGGCATCTCGGCCTGCTTGGCAGCTGCCTAGGCCCTTTGCGGGGCACTGTGCAGCAGGAAAGCAGGGCTGCAGGGGCTGGGGTCCTGCTTGGCGGCTCCCCAGACCCCTTCCGGGGATCAGGGAGCAGGAAAAGACTGGCCTGACCACGAGGCGGGGTTTTCCCTGCTTTCTGGTGGCTGGAGGAAGATGGGCAGTAGGCAAGCTTGGGAGGCAGGCAGCACCCAGCCTTGGCCACAGCTCAAAAAAAAGAGAACAACATGCAGGGGAGGGCAAGAGTCTGAGAGATCAACATAGAGGGGGTGCCTGCTCCAAGCCTCGACGGTGTGCCTGGCGGCAGGCCCCCCAGCAGATAGACACACACAGGAGGACTGCTCCGAGCCTCAGATGCGGCTGGGGGCAGGTCCCCAGTGGTGATACACACACACACACACACACACACACACGGCGCCTGGCAGACTGGGATCATCATAGGACATCCACTGAGGGGTTCCAGAATGTGAGAGGGGGCAGGCTGGGCTGAGGGACCCCCACCCTCTTCCCCGCCCATGTATGAATTTTGTGCACCGGGCCCCTAAGTATATATATAAAATCTAATAAAAGAGTAATATGCAAATTGACCATCTTTCCAACACACAAGATAGCCACCCCTATGTGGACACAAGATGGCTGCCACAAGATAGCCTGCAGAGGAGGGCAGTTGGGGGCAACCAGGCCAGCAGGGGAGCAGTTAGACGTCAATCAGGCTGGCAGGGGAGTGGTTAGGGGGTGATCAGGCTGGCAGGCAGAAGCAGTTAGGGGTAATCAGGTAGGCAGGCAGGCAGGCAAGTTGATGGAAGCCAGGAGTCCTGGATTGTGAGAGGGCAGTTGGACATCCCTTGAGGCATCCCAGATTGGAGAGAGTGCAGGCTGGGCTGAGGGACACCCCCAACCCCCTATGAATGAATTTCATGCACCAGGCCTCTACTATATATATATATAGTAAATAACCTGTGTATGATGTATAGTGGAAATATGGGGGGAAACATTTTATAAAGTATATGATTATCTTCCCACTATACTGTATATCTGAAACTAATAAAACAATATGAAGTGTAAACTATAATTAAAAAAATAGTAAAAAGGTGAAACAATATTAATAGTGATGAATTGTAGCTTAAATTTAGACAGGGTGCTGAGAGGGAAACTGTGTTTTAACACTATAAGGACTTCTATCTTTATAAGCACTGTATAGCCTTCTGTGTTTTTGTTGTTGTTTTTTCAATAAGCTGCTTCAGACGACCAATATCAAATGTTTAGTTCTAGTCTTTAATAGTTTGGTTTGCCCCAAATATAGATATACCAGTGGCCCAGTGCACAAAATTCGTGCACATTAAAAGGGGATTAATTGGAGGAAATATTTTAATATTGCTATTTGCCCTTTCTCTATAATAGAAGTATCAGAGATTAAAGAAAATTAGTAAAACATATATGAAAAGCTTCCTCTTGTCAGAGTCTGGGGTGCACCATGGAACCCAGAGTCAAGTCTTCAACCACCCAAGTGAACCTCAAAATCTCTCGAGACCCAGACCTGGATGGCCCCCCTTCATTGGGCTAGTTCCAGACCCAGCTGGTCCCACCCTGTCAAGCCCTGCCAGGTAGGGGGGTGCAGCCTCAGGTCCCCTGGGTGCCAGGGCAGGGGGGCACTGCCTGAGGTCCCCCATCAAGCCCTGCTGGGCATAGGTAGTGGCCTGTGATCCCCCAGCCTGGTGCCAGGGCAGGGGGCACAACCTGAAGTCCCCTAGCCTGGTGCTGGGGTGGGGGGCATGGCCTGAGGTCCCCTGGCCCAGCACCAGGGTGGAGGGCACACCTTGAGGGCCCGTGTCAAGTCCCGCTGGGTGGGGGGCATAGCCTCAGGTCCCCTGGCCTGGGGCCAGGGCGGGGGCATGGCCTGAGGTCCCCCGGACTGGCACCAGGGAAGAGGGTGCAGCCTGAGTTCCTCTGGCCTGGTGCCAGGGTGGGGGGAGCAGCCTGAGGTCTCCTGTCAAGCCCTGCGGGTGGAAGGCACGACCTGAGGTCCCCTGTCAAGCCCCATGCAGGAGGTGGGTGGGCGCACAGCCTCAGGTCCCTACTGATTGCTCCTTAAGGCTCGTTATGGGAACTTAGCCTCAGCTGTGGGTGCAGATTGACCGGAGTAATGGTCAATTTGCATATTCCCTCTTTATTATATAGGATATATATTTTTCCCCAGGGGAGTAGGATAGTTATGTTGCATTATTTTCCTAGTCCCAGATATAAAACCTGAGATTTGGGATTTCTTAACAATAGTATATTTGGGTGTATTTCATATATATTTTGTAATATGCTAGTCATTAAAACAGCATATTATATAGTTATCTTGTATTTTACTTTGGTTTTGAAAACTTCAAATTTAAACTTTTCCAGGGCTCCAAGAGATTAAAACTTATTTACTTTCAGGATAGTTTGTATAGAAACTAAATAGTGGGAGGTAATAAGGTTTTTTTGTCCTGGACTGATGGTTACTCTCAGAAATGTTGCTCTAGAATCTAGGAGGGCTTCATAAGTGATAGACTAAGGTTAAGGAATGGAGAGTAGGTTCAAAGAAACTTATATGGTTAGTATTTGGGGAACTTTGGGGAGTATTTTACATAGTGTTGAAATGGGGTTTCAAAGTCTGGGAAGTTTAAAAGGTTGTGGTTGACAAATACCATATAATTTCATTTATATGTGGAATCTAATGAACAGCATGAACTGACAAACAAAATGGAAGCAAAGACATGGATACATGAAACAGATGGATAGCTGTCAGAGGGGAGGGAATTGCGAGACTGGATGAAGGAAGGTGAAGGGATTAAGCAAAAAAACCCCACCCCAAATATATATGTATGTATATGTGTGTGTATATGTATATGTATATGTGTAAATATGTGTGTATATATATACATATATATACACATATACATGTATATATGTAAGTATGTATGTGTGTATATACATATATATATACATACATGCACACACACACAGATACAGTCAACAATGTGCTGATAGCCAGAGGGAAAGTGGTGGAGGTGGGCAAAGTGGGAAAAAGGGGATGGAAAGAGACTTTGTTTGGTTTGATGGGCACATGACAGAATGTGCAGATAAGGTTTTGTTGAGTTCTACATTTATCTGTGTGGTTTTGTGAACCAGTGTCACCCCAATAAATTCAATTAAAAACCTACAAAAAAAAAAAAAAAAGGTTGTGTTGAGAAGGGGCTTTTAGTTTATTTTGTTACCTGATCAGGATCTACAGTGTAGATTAGGTTGATGTAATGAGAGATTTCTTTGGGAACTGATGAAAGATGTAGAAATTAGCAACCCTAACCGGTTTGGCTCAGTAGATAGAGCCTTGGCCTGCGGACTGAAGGGTCCCAGGTTCGATTCTGGTCAGGGGCATGTACCTTGGTTGCAGGCACATCCCCACTGGGGAGTGTGCAGGAGGCAGCTGATCAATGTTTCTCTCTCATCAATATTTCTAACTCTCTATCCCTCTCCCTTCCTCTGTAAAAAAATCAATAAAATATATTTGAAAAAAATGTTTAGGGAAATGGAACATTTGGATTTAATACTTTTTCTTGAGATTAATTTTTAGAAAAGAGTTGTGTGTTGATTGGCTGTGAGATGGGAAGGGTAGGTAGAAGTGGTAGATTTTAGGATTATGTTCCATAAATACATATTAAGTGCCATGGTAGGAACTATATAGAGATATAAAAAGGATATGCCCCACGCAGAAATAACTCACAGTCCCCTTAAGAAACATATTATATATGAAATACTATGCAGCTGTAAAAAAGAAGGATCTTTTACCTTTTGAGACTGCATAGAGGGACCTGGAGAGTACTATGCTAAGGGAAATAAGCCAGTCAGAGAAAGACAAGTATCACATGATCTCACTTATATGTGGAATCTAATGAGCAAAATAAACTGACCAACAAAATAGATCCAGAGACCTTGAAGTATGCAACAGACTGAAGAATTTCAGATGAAAGAGGAGTGGGGTGGCAGGAAGAGATTAACCAAAGAATGTATATACATAATCCATGGACGGACAGGTGACCTAGGGACTGGGTGGGAGCAGGGTGGAGAGGGGCATCAGAGGGGAAAAAGGGGGGCATCTATAATACTTTTAACAATAAAGGTAAACTTTTTTAAAGAAGGAAACATGCCATCTAGTGAGAGCCCATGATTAAAATAGCTAAATTAGCTCTAGCTGGTTTGGCTCAGTGGATAGAGCATCAGCCTGAGAACTGAAGGGTTCTGGGTTCAATTCTGGTTGCAGGGTCTCTTGTTGAAGGCCCGAGCCCTGCATGCAGGAGGCAACAAATCGATGTGTTTCTCTCACACTGATATTTCTCTGTCTTTCCCTCTCTCTGCCATTCTCTCTAAAAATCAATGAAAAAATATCCTCAGATGAGGATTTTAAAAAAAGCAGCCAAATTAAGTTGACCTCTAATCCTATGTTGCTTTATGCTTTATAAAAAGGATCTAAAATTAATGAAGCATATGTTTTTGCAAATTTTGTAATGTGTTTTTTACCCATCCTCATTGTAGGTAATGGATTTATAGCATGTCTTTGGATTTGGATCTATTTGACTTAGCTTTGATCTTGTGTTTTTGTAGATTCTTATATTGCTATGCAGAAATACCGACAGAGAGAGATACATATGCTTTATGGTACACAGTAGAAATTCTGAAAACTTTGTTATCTAAAAATTTTCTTTTCAGAGGTATTTTACATAGGCTGAATGTGTTAGAAATCAAGTTTTTCCCATGTGGAAAATGATCTTCTTTGTGCTATTTGAAGGTATGGGAGTTATGGGAAATGAAATACAGTTTAGTATCACCCAAGTTGTATGATAAAATTAGAACAGAAAAGTTTAACATGGAAACTTGGAAGCAAGAGAATTACTGTTAGCAGGTAACTCTGGAAAACTTTCTTTTTGCCTTCGGATAAGGGGGAAAATGAACTATTTTACCTTTAGAAATAAAAGGACAAATTATGGTATGTGAAACTTTGATTGAACTCTTATAAAATAGCTTTGATTTCTTGAAACATGATAGAATACCTGTAATTTTTTCTCTCTCTATGTATAACAAATTTCATACCCCCTGAAAATAACTCTTCCATTGAGATATAAATTCTGAATTCTACTTAAAAATACTCCCAGATTTAGACACTTGGTTTTGGTGTGTATATGTTTGTGTGTGCATGTTAAAAATATGAGCAAAGACTAACCAGTGAACACAGACAACAGGGGGTGAGGGCATGAGTGGGGGGTTGTGGGGGTAATGTGGGGATAAGGACACATATGTAATAACTTAATAAAGAAATTAAAAAATAAAAATAACAAACACACAGAGAGAAGAAAAGTAGGTAGCTAGCTTATCTTCAGGACATTTGTCTTAGCAATGTTTTTGTGTCTCTAACTCAAAATGCAAGGGAAACAAATGCAAACCTCCCCCGTCCCCCAACCCAGACACACACACACACACACACACACATACACGAAAAACAAATAGGACTACATCAAACTTAAAAGTTTCTATACAACAAAGAACCCATCAACAAATTGAAAAGGCAGTCTACTGAATGGGAAAAGATATTTGCAAATCATATGTCTGATAAGGGGTTAATATCATATTAAGAACTCAGAACTCAATAGCAAAAAACCCAATCCAATTAAAAGTGGGCAGAGGATCTGAAATATATACATATGCAGTGGAATACTATTCAGCCATAAAAAGATGAGATATCATTTGCAACAACATAGATGGACGCTGAGTATATTATGCTAGGTGAAATAAGTCTGGAGAAAGACATGCTGTATGAGTTCACTCATGTGGAATATAGAAGACAGCACAACAAAACAAAAACAAACAGAGGCAGACAACAAGTTGGTGGTTATTAGAGGGGAAGAGGGTGAAGGGAGAGGGAAATAAAAAAGGGGGTCAATTTTATAGTGATGGATGAAAACTAGACTTTTGGTGGTGAGCACAATGTAGTATATGCAAATATAATGCCATACATATGAAACTTATATAATGCTATAAACTAATGTTACCTCAATAAAACAACCCCCCCAAATAAATAAAAATATGAGAAAAGAGTCAACTATAAATACTGTGAGGCAATTTACTAATAACATGTGGGAGTTTAATTAGACTCAGGACTTTGTTATTTACTATTCTTGTTAGATTTGAACTGGATTTTTTCCCCCCTACCAGTTACCAAGCAGTAATTCTTTTGTTAGACCTCTGAAATGATTACTTTTAGGACCATTTATCATCCGTTTCATACATGCATACTAGTGGAATTTTATGCCTCTTTGGTCTTTACTTTTGATTGTTCTATGATTATTAATTACATGAAGACTATGATATTAGTTTCAATTAGGGTTGTCATGTAACCCATCATTCAAATTGGATACTTTTGAGAGTTGAAAAGGGCTAATATTAATTATCTAAGAACAACAGATATAAACCAAGACTGGCCCACGCAAACCAAGATATATGATTATCCCGATTAGTAAGTTTTTGATTACAAGGAAACACAGTTCAAACAAATGAAATGTATTGACTTGTGTACCCAAAAAGCCCAGTGTTTGGAAGTGCTACAGGTACAGATTGGTGAGGAATTTGGCTTTCTTTTTCTACTTTCTAGACTCTTAACTCAGCGGTTCCAAAGCTGGGGCACCTACCCCACAGGGAGGCAGTTTGATTTTTAAGGAGGGCAATTTTTGCATTTGTTATGGTTCTAGGGGCCTCATACCCAGTATATATATATATATATATATATATATATATATATATATATATATATATATATATATATATATATATATAATGACATATTTGTGCATTTCAGTTCTCTGTTTTGAAACTGTTATTTTTTCACATCACTTTATATTATTATTTTTTAACAATTTCTTGGTGATTTCTTCCTCAGTACTTCAACTGTTGTTCCGTTCTTTTATTTTTCTCTTTCATGGATGCCATGTTCTTTGGAAGCTTGTTTATGACAAGGTAATGGCTTTTTAGGCTTCCTTGTAAATAGGAGTTCAATTTTTGAATAATATGAATTATATGTCACACGGGGGGAAGCATCAGGATTTTAGAGATGCTGAGGTGGGTCACGGGAAAAAAAAAAAAAAGTCTGGGAACCACTGCTCTAACTTCTATGGCTGACTTCCCTTATAGTTGTTGGATGGTCGCCAATAGCAATTTGGGATATATTCTCCTTTATTTATAATCAGCAGGAGAGGGGGACATCTGTAATACTTTCAGCAATAAAGATATAACATATTTATTCTCTCATTATATTATATAATTCTTCCTTTAACATGTAAGACTTTTAAACTCTGATTGTTAGATATATCTCAACTAATCTATGTGACTAGGGGAATGTCTTGTGTTGATTATCTTAGATATGGGATATATGAATATCACTGCAGCGAAGAGGATGAGATTACTCTAGTTCTCTTGGACTAGTCAAGAGTCCATTCAAAAAGTTGGTGTAGGGTCAGTCTGTCATGGAAAGTAGGAAGCAAAATGAAGGGGAATGGATGGAATGAATGTTTGAGAAGCAACTACAATGTTCATTGTGAAGTTCAGTGTCATTTATTTGAATTTTCCTGGACACACCTTTTGCTAGTTCCTGCTAGTTACTGCAGAGGTATTTTTCTTCTAGTGAGAATTTGTGGTATAAAGTTACTTAGTAGCCTGGCAAGGGGAGACAAAAAGAAAGCTTACCCATTTTTCCATTTTTTCTTATAAGACTCTAATGATTTTTTTTTTTTTTACAGACTAATAGGGATGCCAAAGGAAAAATATGATCCTCCAGATCCTCGCAAAATTTATACCATCATGTCAGCAGAGGAGGTAGCCAATGGGAAAAAATCTCACTGGGCAGAATTAGAAATCTCGGGTGAGTAGAATCTGAGGCATTTAATTCAGGGTATAATAGCAATGATGAACAAGAGTTGAGTATTGTTGTATTTATTTCTTTGTTGTACATTTTTAATTAGATGAACTAATCAAGAAAATATACACTGAGATACTAATGTTTAATTTATCTGTTTTATCTAATATATTTGTTCATAACCTTTCTTTTGAGATTAGTATCTGAGCCAAAGTCAGCATCTGGAATTGAAGACATTGGGAGTTCAGTTTCTAAGTAAAATAAAGTTGTTTTTAAAAATATATATATTTTATTGATTTTTTTTTTTTTTTACAGAGAGGAAGGGGGAGGGATAGAGAGTTAGAAACATCGATGAGAGAGAAACATTGATCAGCTGCCTCCTGCACACTTCCCACTGGGGATGTGCCTGTAACCAAGGTACATGCCCTTGACCGGAATCAAACCTGGGACCCTCGAGTCCGTAGGCCGACACTCTATCCGTTGAGCCAAAACAGTGAGGGCTAAAATAAGGTTTTTCAATATAATAGATTTTGTTTTGGCTATTGCAGAGTGATTATTTTTATTGTTTTTAACTTTTTTACTTTTTCCTGTACAGAGTAATTATTTTCGCAAATTGAAATCTTGGCTATTCTCATATCTCAGTGTTGGCAGAGTAGAAAATCTAGAAGCTGTCTGTAGGAAATCTAGAAGCTGTCTGTTTATTCTAACACATGTGATAACTGTTATATGAACTTACATATTTAGAATTTGGTAAAATTGAATAAGATTTCCAAAAATGCTTAACCCCAATCTAATAATGAGAAACATAAGATAAACTCAACTAAAGGACATTCTTCAAAATACCTAATTGATCCTCAGAATTGTCAAGGTCAGAAAAACAAGGAAAGACTAAGCATCTGTCATGGCTAAGAAGAGACTAAGGAGACAGAAAATGGTATCTTGAATTAAATCTTGGAACACAGAAGTATAAAAATGGGTTAAATCCAAATTAATTTATTAATAGTAATGTGTAAGTGTTAATTCCTAGTTTTGATGAATGCACCAAACTATATAAAAAAGAGGTAATATGCAAATTAACCCTCATGCCCTCACAAGATGGATGCCTATGACCAGGCCAGCAGGGGAGTTAGTGAGAGATGACCAAATGACTAAACACCAGGTTGTGTGGGGCAAGCAGGCTGGCAGGGGATTAGTGAGGGACTACCAAATGACTGAACAGCAGGCTGCATGGGACGTGTAGGCTGGCAAGGGGACCGGGAGGGGCAACCAGGCCGGCGGGTAGTTTGGGGCAACCAGGCCAGTAGGAGGGACAGTTTGGGGTGATCAGGTCAGCAAGAGTGGCAGTTGGGGTGACCAGGTTGGCGGGGGAGGCAGTTGGAGGTGATCAGGCTGGCACACAGAGGCAGTGAGGGGCGATCAAGGTGGTAGGGGGGCAGTTAAGGGCGACCAGGCAGGCAGGTGAGCAATTAGGACCCAGCAGTCCCGAATTGTGAGAGGGATGTCTGACCATTGGTTTAGGCCTGATCCCTAGGCAGTCGAACATCCCCCAAGGGGTCCTGGATTGGAGATGGTGCAGGCTGGGCTGAAGGGACTCCTTCCCCCCCCCCCACACACAAATTTTGTGCACTAGGCCTCTAATCTAATCTAATCAAAGAGGAATATGCAAATTGACCCTCTGTTACACCCACAAGCCATGCCCACTAGCCACGCCCACCAAACAATCAGGAACAAATATGCAAATTAACTCAACTAAGATGGCTGTGGCTATGGAGCTGGAGTTGCCCTGGGCAGTGGAGGAAGCCAAGGCCCTGTGGGCCCTGAGCTCTACTCAAGGCTACAAAGTTTCAATTACAGAAGATAAACAAACCCCAGATATCTGCCAGGCTGGGACTTTGGGTTGCCAGGGGCAACCCAGGCTTCAAGCAGGGGGCCAAGGCAACAAAGTTTCAATTATAGAAGTTAAATAAATCCCAGATACCTGTCAGGTGGACATCCCCTGAGGGGTCCCAGACTGTGAGAGGGCACAGGCAAGACTGAGGGACTTTCAGTCCACAGGCTGACTGATGCTCTGTCCACTGAGCCAAACCATCTGGGGCAGCACTTTCCTAGTTTTGACAACCAAACATGTCTCCAAATTGCCAAAGTCACTTGGAGAGCAAAATTGCCCCTAGTTGAGAACCACTCATTAAATTCTGGATAAAACTGAAATACATTTCTCTTGGGAACTTTGCTTCCCTATTAAAATGCAAAATCCTAGTTGGCAGTTTAAGCCTGACTATAGATAGCATGAAAGAACCCTGGACTGAAGATCTAAGTTTGAATTTACTGCTCATTTGCTACATAAAAAGTAGCATTTCCCTTTTGAGATTTTGTGCTCTCTCTACTTTCCACTGCTTTTTAAAAATCAATTGTTTGAAAAGTGTTGTATAATTAAAATACCATTTTACTTTTGCGAAGTTTATAAAATAATCTTCATATAAATTATTAAGGTAATATTACATTTTGTAGAAGCTGAGGCAAGGTGATTTGCCCAGGGTTATGTAGCTAATAAATAGCAAAAATCAGAAATCCAAGCCATGTCTTCTGACTTTCTAGTACATATTCCACCATAACTATAAGATGATGACTGATTTGTAAAACTTGAGTATGTTTACTTAATGGAAAATACTAAACTGGAGTTAATGTATAATTGTGTCTTTTGGGGGTAAAATGGTTTTCCTGGTGGCTAATCTAAGGTTGGACTACTCTATATCACAGTAATTACTCTTGTCTATTTAAGTTTGTACACTAATTTGGGCCCTAGATATTGATAAACCATGCACTGTGAATTTTTATGGAGTATATGAGAAATACTTTGTTTTAGGACTATCACTAAAAAAAAAAAATCATGATTGTTCTACCACAAAAGCTCTATTCAACCCAGACTTCTTCCTTGAGACCTTGCGATCACCCTTATTCCAAGGGTCTTCCCATTATTCCTCATCTAATACACAGAAGATCTGTGAAAAAGAATGGTTGTCAGGTGAAAGTGGTCTGACATTAAGGAAGGGCCAGGTGTGCTTGGAAGCAATCAACTGGCATTAAATGCAAAATTAAAATGTCAAAGATAACAATATCTGTATATATTTGCAGGCTCTTCTACCACTTTTTAGTTCTTGTAGTTCAGTCTTTGTCTTGGGTCTAGAGTTTAATGCTTTACTATTTTGCCTTTTAGGTAGAGTGCGGAGCTTAAGTACATCACTTTGGTCATTGACACACTTGACAGCGCTGCATCTAAATGACAATTTCCTTAGTCGCATTCCACCTGATATTGCCAAGCTTCATAATCTGGTTTACCTGGATCTGTCATCCAATAAACTCAGAAGTTTACCAGCAGAACTAGGAAACATGGTGTCTCTCAGGTGAGGAAATATTGTAGATATGACTCACTATATGAAATTCTAAATTTACCAAATAAAATTATGGGATGTTACTTATCTTATAGTAGGATTTCCATGTGTCTTTCCAAGACCAAATGATATAAATTGAACACAGTGCTTGAGTTGGCCTCTCTTGAACATTTCTTTTCCTTCCTTTTAATTTGGAGATTTTTGACTAGAAATGTGCTTGTATTGCCAAGTTCTTTTGACAGACTTGAGGTAAGGTGGAAATACAGTACTAAATCCGTGTATGCTCATAAGACTAATTAGAAATAATTGGGAAAATATAATGTACTTATTAGTAAAACTTTTAGGAACATATCTCTGTTTCATATAATATGCAAAGTGTCCCCTCAGGAGTTCGACCAACCGGGAGTTTGATCACTCACTATGATGTGTGCTGACCACCAGGAGGCGGCATGGAATGAAGGAAGGCCCCAGGTGGTAGCTGGCAGTTGCTAGGGATCCTACCTGTGTACAAATTTTGTGCACTGGGCCTCTAGTACTTACATATTACAACTCCTTAAGGAAACCTTAACACCTGATAAGTGGATTTATTTCTAGTCCTTTGGGGTTAAGAATTTCTCCATAGGAGAAAAATTTGTAGAAATATTAAGACCTTGAATAAATGTTCCCAACACAAACAAGGATTACTTTTCTATATTGTTTATATGCTGAGTAGTAATTTAAAATATTTTTGTCATATGTTTAAAATGAAACATACTGTTTTAAAATCTTGTTTCTCACCCTCCTCTTACTGTTTTTGTTGCATTTCTGCTTTTAATAAAGACTTTCTAGTCATTGAATAATAGTGCTAATTACTTTTTTCTATAGTTTGCACAAAATTTTATAATCATAAACTTAGACCTTACTTATGCTGTCATATTACTTATACCATACTAATGCTTTATTTTTTTATTTTTAAATATTATTTATTGATTTTTAGGGAGAGAGAGAGAGAGGAAAAAAACATCGATTTGTTGTTTCACTTATCTATGCATTCATTGGTTGATTCTTTTATGTGCACCCTGACCAGGGATTGAACCCTCAACCTTGGTGTATCAGAACAATGTCCCAACCAACCGAGCTACCTGGCCCGGACTCCTATGTTTTATTTTTAATGTTTATGTTCTATGTCAGTGATTGTTCATCAAAGTATCTTGATGTGCTTATAGTTGTAATCGGTTATAAAAATTGATACAGGTGATTGGCTATTGATTATAGTTAAATCCTGAACTTTGTAAAAATTTAATTTTTTTTCTATGTCTAGGTTCAAGGACATCTGTTGTCTTTGAACACTAAGATATCTAATCACTGGCATTTGAGTGAAAGAGAAAAGAGGGTAGATTTAGCCTGAAAATGATATACAATTCCTACACCTTTAATAATGAGTAAATTATAGAAACACTGATAATAGTTGTGGCAGTTACACATTTTGTAGTACTTCAATATTACACAATTTTAGATAAACATATAAAAATGTGCCTTGAATATATACAGCACTCGTGGTATGTTAGAGGGAAGGTTAAGAAAATAATTGTAGATATTAATAAAACTTGATAAATTCAAGTAAAACTTTTTTTTCTACACAGGGAATTGCTTTTAAATAACAATATGTTACGGGTTTTGCCTTATGAACTTGGTCGGCTCTTCCAGCTACAAACTCTAGGTTTGAAAGGTGAGTGATTTTTTTTTAAAAAATGTAGTATTAACACTCAGTATTGAGATATACTGAGCCCTTTAAAGACCATTTAAATTACTTGGTTAGTATAATTTTGAAAATGGGACTATACTTTTTCTTGAAAGGAAAAAGTGATTCTTTGGTATTGAATTGTGTTTCAGGATTTCAACATGCAGCTATCTTTTTAACAAACTTTTGTGAGGGAATGTTTTTATTTTTATTTTATCTTTAACTTTCTGTAAAACTCTAAAATTTCCTAGAAAAGACATTTCTAATTAACAATAGTTTTTTTTCTGTTTTTTTTCTTTTTTCTTCAATGACTTAATAGCTGGAATATCCCATGTCAGGTATTGATAGAGTACATAAAATAGCATTAACATATTATTGTAAGAGGGAAAACATTATAACAGTAAAAATGAGCTATACCTATTGAGTATAATTATTCTAAATAACATATATTAATCCAAAATACATGCTCCACCGATAATCTTATCTCAGTTAGTTTGCAAAGAAAGTCATACTCAATTTACATAAATACTAAAATTTGTATAGTTTTCTCTTATGTTTTAGCATAAGAAGGGGTTAATTTAAATTCAGAGGACTAAATACAGATGTATTGGTCAAACATTTTATTCTGTGCTCTTGAGGAATAAACATTAATTAAAACCATATAAAGTATACACTTTCATGTATTTTGTTTTCCTCCTTCAGAGATTATTTAAGTGTTCATGAACATGTTTTGTTTGCATTTGCCGATGTCATATAATGGAGTATTAAAAAAAGAAACTTGAATACAAGTGAAAAGAATGCTGACATTATTGGCTGAAATGACATAAAAGCTTTCTTTATACAGTTAACCCATTACAAATTGTATAATTATATTAATGGTTAAGTCTTAGTTTTTAGTTTCTCTCTAGGATATTTTAGGTTTTTAAAATTATGAAGTGAAAAAATATTTTCTTTGAGAATTAACCCAAGGCATGTGAAATTTAACTATTAGGATGTTTCACCTAATTCTATATATGGTATAACTCATTTTTATAAATATGATTAAAACAGCCATCCAGCTAAAGTTGGAGTGAGACAGGTCTGTTCCTTATCCTATCTAATAAAAGAGTAATATGCAAATTAGGTGTCACTCCATTACAAAGATGGCCACCCCCATGGCCACAAGATGGGGTGCCCAGTCTGGCTCAGCCCCGCCACTGAAGTGGTCAGGCCTGTTAGCCAGGCAGGTGGAGGGGGAGATGGGGGGGGGGGCCCAAGGGGCAGAACAGGTGATCAGAGTGGGTTGGGAGTTCCCTGCCCAGGCCAGAGGCCTTTGCCAGAAGCCTCAGGCATGGGTAAGTGTGGAGCCGGTGATCAAAGGGGGCAGGGGCAAGGGCAGAGCCAGTGATCAGAGGGGTATGAAGGTGCCCTACCCAGACATAAGGCCTGGGCCAGAAGCCTCAGGCCTGGGCAGGGGCAAGGCCAGAGATTGCCTTGGGCTCCGTAGAGCCAGTGATCGGAAGGGCAGGGGTGGAGCCTGCAATCGCAGGGGTCTGGGCACCGGTGGAGCCGGCAAAGCAGGGATGTGGGCGTCCCCTGCCCAGGCCTGTAGCCTTGGCCAGAGGCACAAGAGTGGAGCTGGCAATGGCAGGGGGCTGGGGATCTCCTGCCCAGACCTGTAGTCTTGGCCAGAGGCTGTAGTGGGGCAGGAGTGGAGCCGGTGATCTCAGGACCTGGGCAGGGGCAGAGCCAGTGATCTGAGAGGCCTGGGCTTCATGGAGCCTGCGATTGCAGGGGTCTGGATATGGGTGGAGCTGGCAATGCAGGGGTCTAGGAGTCTTCTGCTCAGGTTCATGCCTGAAACCAATGATAATACAAACCCTGTATATACTGTTTTTTCTTATACATACGTAACTGATGAATTTATGAATTGGCACAGTAAGAGATGAACAACAACTAATAATAAAATAGAACAACTATAAAAAGACTGCAGTAAAAGTTATGTTACTGCATAACTTTTAGATGTTTTATTGTGCTATACTCACTTTTTAACTGAAAGGAAGAACTTTATGACTTCTCTTGGGCACATCTGAATTGCAAAGAGCACTACTGAATTGCAAAGAGCATGTGGGCCATTTTTAAGTAAACTAAGTGATACTTGAACACAAGCACTGTGATACCTCTACAGTTGATCTGACAACTGAGATGCTACTAACAGGCAGGTAGTGTATCCACTGTAGTTACACTGGACAAAGGGATGATTCACGATCTGAATGGGATAGCACGAGGTATCATTACGCTACTTAAAGAACAGCATCTAATTTAAACTTACAAATTGTTTATTTCTAGAGTTTTCTGTTTTATATTTTTGGTCCTTGGTTGACCATTGTGTCACTGAAGCTATAGTAAGAGGAAGACTATTCTCTTTGTGTGGACTTTAATCCTAGTGCTCTTTTGTCTACTGATTCATAGTTGTTAAAATCTCTTTTTAGACCACTAGTCTTTTGAATGAGGCACCAGCTCTGCTTCGCCAGCTTTAACTCAGCTTTGTTCATGGCTATACATAAATTTCTTTTCATTAAACTTTAGTTTGTTCTATGGTAAATACCTATATGCAGCCTTTTCTATGAAAGCCAGTATAGAAGAGCAAGGGACCTTTTAGAAATGAAAGAAAACCAGTGCTTTCTGCCTTCTTTCAAAAGTTGAGAAGGGTAAAACCAGGATTGGCTTCATAAAGCAATTGAAGGAATAAAATGTCTCTAATGAGTGGTAGCTTTATATTCTTAGGAAAGTAAAACTTGAAATAATTTCTTAATCAATTTTATAGCCACATAGTGGTATTTTGTGTTAAAAAAGGAGAAGAGAATGGAATGGAAAATTTAAAATAGCACTGTGATATATGTAAATGACACAATGAGAATGAATTGCCTCTGGGATTCCTTTTTGTCTTTTTTTAAATTCCATTTAGTCTTGAAACTGGCAAAAGGAGTCCCTTTTTTTCTATTTCCCTGTCTACCTCTGAAACACAGATTCTGAAGTTTTGATAATGATTTTGATTATCTTGGTCCAACAAGCTAATTTTTAGAAATTCTATTTTGAGATTTAAGGAATGTGTATGGAAGAGTAGGGTATTTGAGGAATAAAGATTAAAAGGCCAATTTTAAACTAAAGAAATAGCTAATCCTGTAAATTGGAAGTGTTCTCTTAAGTTACTTAAATGTCTAAAATGTATTAATTTTATGGTAGAAAAGGTATAAGAGCAGTTCTCACACAGTTATTTTAAATAATTTAGAATTCATGTCCTAATTTGTTGGGCAGTACATTTTCTGACATGGTTGAAAGAGTTGTCCTCAGGCATTGATGTAATAAAAATTAAGAACAATAATTGTGAAAATTTCTAGGTTTCTGCCAAGAATTACTTATCCCCCTTAAAATAAAATGGGCTGTGACAATAGATTCTTTTACTTGTAAAATTTTTTATTCATGAAATATATAAAAGATAAACAACATGCATTTTAAAAAGAAATAATAAAATCAATAGCTATACACTCATCTAACATTCTCAGTACCTTTTTAAAAAAATATACTTTGAAAATCTAATTGTCTTTGTAAAGAGTCAAAATACTTATTTCCATGTTAAAGAATAACTTTCTGGAAATCAGTAAGAGAAAAATCTAGTACAGAGCATGGTAATCTATTCTAATAAAAGAGTAATATGCAAAGTCACCATCACTCTGAGACATCTAAGCCATGCCCACCAGCCAAGCCGTGCCCCCAGCCAATCAGATGCTCCCAGCCAATCAGCGGCTGAAAATTAACCCAGCCAAGATGGAGGCCGGCAGCCACAGAGCTAGAGCAAACAAGAGCCGTTCGTTGCAACTGCCTGCCTAGGCTAGCTGGGCCTCTGCTCACGACAACAATGTTTCAATTATAGAAGCCACGGAGCTGAAGCAAACAGCAGGCTTCGTTACCTGCCTAGGCCTCTGCTCAAGGTAACAAAGTTTCAATTATAGAAGATAAACCCCAGAAACCTGATTCCAGCCAGCCTCGCTGGGACCTTAGGTCAATGGGAGCTGTGGGCAGCCTGAAAATGGCCCTCAGCCCCTCACCCAGGCTGGCCAGGTACCCCAGTAGGGACCCGAACCTTGAAGGGACTGTGGGCAGCCTGAAAACGGCCCTTAGCCCCTCACCCAGACTGCCCAGACACTCCAGTAGGGACCCAAACCCTGAAGGGGATGTGGGCAGCCTGAAAACGGCGCTCTGACCCTCACAGGACGGCCACACCTCTATGGGGTGAGGGTCCTCACTGGGGGGCTTGGCCAGCCTGCAAACAGCCATCAGCCCCTCACCCAGGCTGGCCAGGCACACCAGCAGGTGGACATCCCCTGAGGGGTCCCAGATTGCAAGAGTGCACAGGCCGGACTGAGGGACCCCCCCCCCCGAGTGCACAAATTTTTGTGCACTGGGCCCCTAGTAGTTAATATAAGAGCATAAATAGCTATAAAATATAGAAAGTTGAAAACTTTATGCATAATTATAATGCCAATTGAAATTATACTCAGTTTTCACCTATAGTTTGGAAGAGTTCCAGAAGTTTTGTCAAATAACTGTTGGTGAGATTATTAGGAAATAAGCACAAACACATCTTGTTGGTGTAGACCTATATAACTTAAGTTTCCTATATTCTTTTTCATGATTGCATCTTCATCCCTTCTCCCAGAAGTTATTACTGTCCTGAGTGTTGTGTTAACTGTTCCTTTACTTTTCTTTCAGTCATTCAGCAAATATTAATGAGCCAGATGCTAGAGTTACTTATGTATCTGTTATGGGCGTATTAACCTTTATATATACACACTGAATCGTACTGACTAAAATTTTCTATGACTTGCTTTCTTTTTCAGCTTCATGTTTTTATGATTCAGCCATATTCTTGCATACATCTAATTGTAGTTTATTTGTGTTGTTGTGTTGTATTCTGATATATAAATGTGTTGTAATTTATTTTTTAAAATAAATCTTTATTGTTCAGATAATTACAGATGTTCCTCTTTTTTTTAACCCCCATAGTTCCCCTTCACCTGGTTCCCACCCCACCCCACCCCATGTTACCCCCTGCCACTGTCCTCATCCATAGGTGTAAGATTTTTATCTAGTCTCTTTCCACACCCCTCACACCCCCTTCCCCCTGAGAATTGTCAGTCCATTCCCTTTCTATGCCCCTGCTTCTATTATATTCACCAGTTTGTTCTGTTCATCAGATTTTTTATTGACTTAATTTTTAGATTCACTTGTTGATAGATATGTATTTGTTGTCACTTTGTTGTTCATAATTTTTATCTTTTTTCTTCTTCCTCCTCTTCTTAAAGAATACCCTTTAGCATTTCATATAATTCTAGTTTGGTGATTTAACTTATTCTTGTCTGTGAAGCTCTTTATCTGACCATCAGTTCTATATGATAGCTTTGCTGGGTAGAGTAATCTTGGTTGTAGGTTCTTGCTATTCATCACTTTGAATATTTCTTGCCACTCACTTTTGGCCTGCATGGTTTCTGTTGAGAAATCTGCTGACAGTTGTATGGGTACTCCCTTGTAGGTAACTAACTTTTTCTCTTGCTGCTTTTAAGATTCTTTCTTTGTCTTTTGCCTTTGGCATTTTAATTATGATGTGTCTTGGTGTGGTCCTCTTTGGATTCCTCTTACTTGGGGTTCTCTTTCCTTCCTGGACTTGTAAGTGTATTTCTCTCACCAGGTAGAGGAAATTTTCTGTCATTATTTCTTCAAATAGGTTTTCCATATCTTGCTCTCTCTTCTTCTGGCACCCTCATAGTATAAATGTTGGTACATTTGAAGTTGTCGCAGAGGCTCCTTACACTCTCTTCATATTTTTGGATTAGTTTTTCTTTTTGCTCTTCTGATAGGGTGTTTTTTGCTTCCTCATATTTCAAATCATTGATTTGATTCTTGGGATCCTCTAGTCTACTATTGAGTCCCAGTATATTATTGTTTATTTCAGTCAGTGTATGCTTAATTTCTGACTGGTCCTTTTCCATATTATTTTTGGGGGGAGGCATTCTCAGTAAGATCCTTGAAAGTCTCATTAAGTTCCTTGGAGGTTTCTAAAATATTCTTGAGTAACCTTACAACTGTGGCTTTGAACTCTATATCTGATAGTTTGCTTTTTTTCATTTCTTTCATTTGTGACATGTTTCTTTGTCTCTGCATTTTGGCTGCTTCCCTGTGTTTGTTTTTATGTATTGGGTAGAGCTGCTAAGTCTCCTTGAGTTGATAGAGTGTTCCTGTGTAGTATGTGTCCAGTATAGGGCCCAGTGGTTCAGCCTCCCTAATCACCTGAGGTGGACACTCTAGGTGCACCCCTTTGTGGCATGTGTGTACAGTCTTGTTGTAGTTGAGCCTTGAATGCTCTTTGTGTCACTGGGAGGAATTGACCTCCAGGCCAATTGTCTGTGAGGACCAGCTACGACTACAGTAGGAGAGTTGCTGTACAGGAGACACCCTTATTGGAGCAAGACTTGCTTCAGTGGGGCTTTGGTGCTCACTGAGTCTGCCTCTTGAGTGTGTTGCTTATGGTTGTGAAGAGTTGTAATCTGGTATGGTCTCACACTGACCACTGGGTACACTGGCTCTTGGGTCTCCAGGGAAGTGCAAAGTCAGTCAGTCAGGAGCTACAGAGAGATATGCAGATTCTTCCTCTTTGTATGGGGTTTGGAAGTGCCTAGAGGAAGCCCTGCTGTGAAGAAAAGCAGAGTGGTATTGGTGCTGGTCTTGAACCCTTTATTGATAGGTTTTGGGCTCCCTGACCCAGCTGCAGCTTGTTTGAAAGATTTTAGCCTGAGAAAGGACAGGCCATTCATATGCAAAAGTAGTTGCCCACAACTTGGGTGAGGTTGTAAATTGGGTTGGATAGGTTCTCAGGGAATCACCAGGGTGAAGCAAACAGAAATGGTTGCCAGTCAGTCCTGGGAGCACCTCCCTCTGGAAGAAAGCCTCCCCCGAGTTCCTACCCTGATGTCAGACAGTTCAGTTTCTCCTCGTATGTGTCTGCGTCCCCCAGACCCTCGCCCAGCACTGGAGGTCAGGGGAAGCCAGAGCTTTTAAATTCATTGCATGGTGTTGGCCTTTTAAGAGGAGCAGCTGGGTGTCCAGCAGCCTATGTGTAACTTAGCTCTAATCCAAACTTGCTTTTTATAGCCCGTAGTTCTTATTGCCCATTGGGACTTCTTTTCTCAGCTCTGGGACCCTGGGTTGGGTGTGTGCTGTGGGGCTGGGATCCCTTCTCTGGGTGGCCTCTGCAGAGGCAATCTCCTTCCCAATTAAAAAAGCAGCACACATGTGTGCTGGACCATTCTCTTCTGTGCCTCCACACCTCCTATCAGTCTCAATATGCTTTCTTCTTTACTTCTCTAGTTGTAGTACTTCCATTCAGCCAGCTTTCTGGCAGTTCTGGATGATGGTTGTTGTGTATTTTAGTTGTAATTTTGACGTGGTTGTGGGAGGCAGCAAGTATAGGCGTTTCCCTACGCCGCCATGTTGGTTCTCTTCTTGGCTTTTATTTTTTAAAAATTGATTTATTTCTGCTTTTCTTTATTTTGCTTTGTCTGAATTTATTATATATTGTTTTCTTGCTTTTAAGTTTATATATGGTTTATTCAGATTTATATTTAGTACTGTTTTACCTAATTTTAAAAACATAAGTTATCATATCTTTAACTTACCAGTTATTTAAAATATCTATTCATGTGTGATTTTTAATTTAGCTTTTTTATTGTTAGTTTTAAGCTTAATTGCATTACAGGCAGTTAAGGTAGCCTGAACCAGTTCTTTGACTTTTTTTTTTTAAATACAGAACGCTTCACTAATTTGCATGTCATCTTTGCACAGGACCATGCTAATCTCCCCTGTATCGTTCCAATTTTCGTATGTGCTGCCAAAGCGAGCACAGTGCTTTGACATTTGTTGATTATTGCTTTATGGCTAGTATGTGATCAATTTTTATAGATAATTTACTGTGTTTGAAGAAATATTGTTTCTCTCACTGTTGAGCACAGGTGTAAATATTTTCTCATTAGATCAAATTTGTTGTATGATCTGATTTTCTGTATCTTCAGAAAATTATGACTGTGATCCTTTGTAATAATTAAGATATTTATGCTAAAGTTTCTGTTAAGATATGGATTTGTTCATTTCCCTATGTAATGCAGTCTAGCTTTTGCTTTGTATCCTAAGATTATTTTATTAAGTGTACCAACTATATGTACTAGTACCCTGCTCCCCCAAAATTAAGACATCCCCCGAAAATAAGACCTCCCTGATAATAAGACCTCTACGATAATAAGCCCCCCCCAACATAAGGCCTCCCCGATAATCCCCCCGAAGCTGCCGTAACTCTGGACTCTGGGCCGTAGTGGCGGGTGCTACCACGCAGCTCACTGTTGGCCACAGCGTAGCTGGAGCAGACAGGAAGTGCAAGGTCTCTCTTAATTAGAGAGCCCACACCGCTGCCAGGACAAGCTGCCGCCTACTGCTCGCGCTGCCCTGACGGAGTCTGGCTGACTCACAGTTAGACAGTGAGTCCCGCAGGGCAGGAGTCAGGCACACTGTGTGGACATAGGTAATAAATTTCCTTTTTTTTTTTTTGTTCAACAATAAATGTGTACTGTATTCTTCTTTATGGAAAAATAAGACATCCCCTGAAAATAAGACCTAACGCATCTTTGGGAGCAAAAATTAATATAAGACAGTCTTATTTTTGGGAAAACAGGGTATATATATTGCTGCATATCTATATCGTAAAAGGCCTCTCGTGGCAGGCGGGTGGGCAGGGCATGCGCGGTGGGCAGGGACTTGATGCTGTGTCCCTGCGGGTGCCAACAGGGACTTGACCAGGAGGTGCAATGGGGGAATCCTGGGGTGCTGGCTCATGGGGCAGGACTCTGGGATTCAGAGAGTCCCATGGCGCCGGCTCTCCAGGGGCCACACAGCGAAGAGAGTGCAGGGGATGAGTGCTGGGCAGAGGGATGCGGGGAGCACTTCACAAGTCCCCAGGTGTTCCTGCCATGGGGGGGAATAAGGATTGGGCCAGGGGTGCACATGGCCTATGTTGGGGGTGGCAGCGTGTGGGGGAAGGGCACAAGCTGGGAGAGGAATTGAGGCAGAAGGTAAAACCTGTTACTTAAAGGAAAGAGCCAAACGATTTGGAGCAGCCAATGGCTCAGATACTCAACACTGGAGAGAGAGGCATGAGGACCTGCCAGGCACAAATGAGCTTGTGAGGCCCGCAGTGGCAGCCATGCATGCAGCAAAATAAACACAAGTGGCAGTGGCTTGGGGGAGGGGCAGCATGCAGGGCTGCCGCGTGATTTTGTGTGCTGGGCTTCTAGTTGTATATATTGTGTACCTTCTGATGAATTAAAACTGATATTAAGTAGTGAACCTCTTTTCTCCTTATTAGGCTTTTCATCTTGTAATCTATGTAAGTATTATAGCTATGCAAATTTTTGTTAATGTTTGTCTAATATATCTTTTCGCATGTTTACCTTCTACTTTTCTGTGTACTTATGCTTAGGTGTACCTCTTACAAATAGTATGTAGCTGGACTTTTTTTTAACCCAGTCTGATTTTATTTTGTTTTTAATCTGTGGGCCCAGACCTGTTGCTTTACCTATATTGTAATTATTTATATTTTTGTGTTGTTACTGTCCTACTTTTTGATTCTACTCTTTGTGATTTTTTTTCTCCTTTTTTGCCTTCCTAAAAAATAGAGTGTTTTTTTTTCTTGTTTTTCTATATACTTTCTTCCCTTGGTTTGGAAATTATACATTTTATTTCTAGACTCTTAAGTGATGATTTTTGAAATTTTACCTTGAATATATTTTTGAAAATAATAAAATTTTAGCAACCATTTCACTGAGCTATAATTTATATATAGTTAAATTCACCCCTTTGGTGAATATTGATAGACACATACACAGTTGCATAACTACCACCACAGTTGAGAAATAGAACTGTGCTATCACCCCTCAAAATTCACTTATGTTCTTTGAAGTCATTTTCCTAATCAGATCTTGGCAGCTATTTTTTCAGAATGTCATACAGTATATAGTCTTTGAGTCTGGATTCTTTCCTTTAGCATAATGCATTGGAAGTTTATCCATGTTGTTGCATATATCGGTAGTTAATTTCTATTGCTGAGTAGTGTTTTATTGTGTGGATGCCCCACAAATATTTATTTGTTTACAAGTTGAAGGACATTTGGGTTGTTTCCAGCTATGATGATTAGAAATAAAGGCACTATAAACATTTGAACAAACAAATAAGTTTATATATATAAACCTATACTAGTAATCATTGATAAACTGCCTCCTGCATGCCCCCTCCTGGGATCGACCAGGGCTTGCACCCTGACGGGGAATCGAACCTTGACCTCCTGGTTCATAGATCAATACTCAACCAGTGAGCCACACTGGGCAGACTGAAATAATTTTCTATTTTTCTTAAATCAGCAAATGATTTCTGAAAAATATCCTGCTGGAATTTTTATTGGGATTGTGTTGAATATGTAAATTAGTTTGGGGAGGTTTAGTATCTTAATCTTAAGACTTAATACTGCATCTTTCAATATATGAGTACAGTATATCGCTCCATTTATGCAGGTCTTCATTTAATGTTTTGTAATTTTCAGCATGTAGATCTTGCAGATATCTTGCTAGATTTATACTTATTTGATATATATACATATATTTTAATATTTTTTTTTATTGATTTCAGAGAGGAAGGGAGAGGGAGAGAAAGATAGAAAATATCAGTGATGAGAGAGAATCATTGGTCTGCTGCCTCCTGCACAACCCACCCTACTGAGTATCAATCCTGAAACCCGGGCATATGCCCTTGACCAGAATCGAACCTGGGACTCTTCAGTCCTCAGGCTGATGCTCTAGCCACTGAGCCAAACCGGCTAGGCTAACCTACTTGATATTTTTGATGCTATTGTAAGTGATACAGGTTTTTAAATTTCCAATTGATTTTGTATTTAAATATATTGACCTTGTCTGTAGCAACATCATAAAGTTTATTACTTCTAGAAGCTTAAGTTTTAGTCTGAATGGAGTTCATTTCATTACTTTTTTTTTCTGATATGCATTCTTTTCATTTCTTGCCTTACCTAGGCTAGAACAATATTAAGTAGATGTGATGACAATGCACATACTTGCCTTACTCTCTATTTTAGAAGGAAAACACTCAATCTTTCACTATTAATGATATCATCTGCCCTTTTTTTTTGGTATATGCTTTTTCAGGTTAAATAAATTTCTACTTCACATTTGCTGAAAACTGTTATTATTTATGCAAGTTAAATTTAGTCATACATTTTAAGTGTTGAGATAACTTTTCTTTTTCAGTCTGTTTATATGCTGAATTACATTGATAAATTTTCAAATATTAAACTAACCTTCTTCTATTCCCATTTTAAATACTACTTGGTCATTACGTATTCTCTGTTTAATACATTGTTCGATTTGACTTGCCAGTATTTTCTTGAGGATGTTCACATTTATGATCATGAGACACTTTTCTGTAATGTTTTTCTTACAATGTCTTTGTCTGGTTTGATTTCAGAATACTGCTTGAACTCATAAAATAGGTTGGAAAATGTTATTAATACTTTCATTTTCTGGAATAATTTGCATAATGTTTATATATTGAGTTTTAAAATGATCGAATGAATTTTCCAATAAAAGTATATGGGCATGAATTTTCTTTGTTAAAATGTTTTTGACTACTAATTCAATTTATTTTATGTCCTGCTGATATGGGACATTGAGGTTAACCCTTCTTCTAGAATAGCCACTTCAGCTTGCTTTTGGTTACTGTTTATATATCTTTTTCTGTTCTTTCACTTTCAACATATTTGTGCCATTGGATGTATAGTATACCATACATTTTATGTTTTATTCATTCTGCTAATCTGTTTTTTTAATCAGTTTAATTCACTTTTAATGTATTTGCTGATAAGGTAGAATTTATGTCTGTTATTTTGCTATTTATTTTCTATGTGCCTTGTGTCCTTTTTGTTCCTAAATTAATGCCTTCTTGTTAAATGGATATTTTCCAGTGTACTGATTTACTTCCTTTGTTTCTTTTGTTCTGTTATTTTGAGTTGTTTTCTTAGTGGTTACCCTGAGGATTACAGTCAACATATTAATTTATAGTAATCTAATTTAGATTAAATTAAATTTTAAAAAAACTTTGTATCTAAAGCTCCATTCACTCTCATTTATGCTGTTATTTCATAAATATTTTCATTTATATATTTTGTGCCTGTAATTATAAATTTGTAATTATTGCTGTATGCAATTGTCTCATATGAGACTAGTGGCCTGGTGCATGAAATTCGTGCATATTAAAAGGGGTTTAATTAGAGGAAATATTTTAATATTGCTATTTGCCCTTTCTCTATAATAGAAGTGTCAGAGATAAGAGAAAATTAGTAAAATGTATATGGCCTCCTGTTAGAGTCTGGAGCACACCATGGGACCCAGAGTCAGGTCCTCACACACCCAAATGCACTTTGAAATCATGCATGACCCAGACCTGGCCAGTCCCACCCTTGTCATGCCCCACTGGGCTGGGGGCACAGCCTCAGGTCCCCTGGCCGGGCGCTGGGCGGGGGGCACAGCCTGAGGTCCCCTGTCAAGTACTACCAGGCAGGGGGCATGGCCTGAGGTCCCCTCTCAAGCTCCACTGGGCAGGGGGCACGGCCTGAGGTTCCGCAGCCTGGACCAGGGCGTGGGGTGCGCCTTAAGGTCCCCTGTCAAGCCCTGCCAGGTAGGGGACGTGGCCTGAGATCCCCTGTCAAGCCCCACCAGGAAAGGGGTACAGCCTCAGGCCCCCCATCAAGTTCTGCCAGGAGGGGTGCACAGCCTCAAGTCCTGGTCAAGCCCCGTCAGGAAGGGGGTGTAACCTCAGGTCTCCCATCAAGTCCTGCTGGGCAGGAGGCACAGCCTCAGGTCCCCCAGCCCAGTGGGGAGTGCAGTCTCAGGTCCCCCAGGCCAGGGCAGGGGGAGCAGCCTCAGGTCCCCCGGCCCAGCCCCGGAGCAAGGGGCACACCTTGAGGTCCCCTGTCAAGCCCCGCCAGACAGTGTGGCATGGCCTGAGGTCCCCCATCAAGTCCTGCCAGGGGCAAAACCTGAGATCCCCCATCAAGCTCCTCTGGGTAGGGGGCATAGCCTCAGGTCCCGTGGCCTGGTGCCAGGGTGTGGGGTGCAGCCTGAGATCCCCTGTGAAGTCCCATGGGGTTATGGGGGCACGCTTGCAGCCTCAGGTCCCTGCTGATTGCTCATTAAGGGTTAAGGCTCGTTATGGGAACTCGGCCTCCACTGTGGGCGCCACCATCTTTGTGATGGAGTGATGATCAATTTACATATTCCCTGTTTATTATAAAGGATAGGAACAAAAAAAATTAAAAACAAAAATTACATTTATATGCACCTATATAGTTATTTTACTAGTTCTCTTATATTTTTTTGTATTGATTCAAGTTACTGTTCAGTGTCCTTTTATTTTAGCCTGAAGGAATCCTTTTAATATTTCTTGTAGGGCTGGTCTGCTAGTCACTCAATTTTTGTTTATCTGAAAATGTCTTAATTTCTTCTTTATTTTTGAAGGTTATTTTTACTATACATAGAATTCTTGATGGACAGTTTTTATTCTTTCATCACTTTTAATATGTCATTCTATTATCTTTTGGCCTCTATGGTTTTGATGAGAAATCTGCTATTAATCTTACTGAGGACCTGTACATGATGAGTCACTACTTTCCCATTGCTTTGAAGGTTCTTTTTGTCTCTGATGTCCCACGGTTTTATTACAGTTTATCTAGGATTGGATCTCTTTCACTTTAACTTACTTGGAGTTTGTTCAGCTTTTTGGATGTGTATAATGTTTTCATCAAATTTGGGATGCTTTTGATCACTATTTACTCAAAAATGTTTTTTCTGTACTTTTCTTTCTTCCTCTCTGGGACTCCCATTATGTTTATACTAGGGGCCCGGTGCACAAAAATTTGTGCACTCGGGGTGGAGGGAGTCCCTCAGCCTGGCCTGTGCCCTCTCACAGTCTGGGACCCCTCAGTGGATGTCCTATGATGGCCCCAGTCTGCCAGGCGCCTTTTGTGTGTGTGTGTGTGTGTGTGTGTGTG
>PVJC01020753.1:0-28855 GCA_004026665.1 Murina feae
CATATTTTTATTTTCAACAAGAGCCAATGTCTTCATTCTTTATCCTTTTCATAGGAACTTATAGTTACAAATGCCTCAAACCCATTCATATTCTCACCTAACCATGACAGTATGTGATCTCTGGTGATATTCATGGTATGATTAGAAATAGTGGGATTGTACTTCAGAAGGCAATCCTATCAATCTATGCTATTGTTATCCAATATTTATGGAGCTTCCCAACTCCATTGACTGATTCTTTTTTAAAAAAATATATTTTATTGATTTTTTACAGAGAGAAAGGGAGAGGGATAGAGAGTTAGAAACATCAATCAGCTGCCTCCTGCACACCTCCTACTGGGGATGTGCCTGCAACTAAGGTACATGCCCTTGACCAGAATCGAACCTGGGACCCTTCAGTCCGCAGGCCGATGCTCTATCCACTAAGCCAAACCAGTCAGGGCCATTGACTGATTCTTATGACACCACTAGTTTGAATATATTACAATTATATTAAATTTTTGAAAATTCTAATCCTATATTCATATGCATATTATTGAAATCAAAATGCATACGATCAGTTGACTGTAATTTTTTTCTCTAGAAATAATTCCCTCTCCTCTGATTTGGCAGAAGATCCAAACATGTACATTCATAAAATACTCAAATTCTCATTCATAGTCATTATGACAATTTATCGTAGTTGATTCTTTAAATAACTTGTGCCTGATATGGTGCACCATCTTGATCCCCTACTAATACCTCACTGGCTAGGAATATTGAGTACTTTTTAAATTTCTTTATTGATTAAGTTATTACATATGTGTCCTTATCCCCACATTACCACCCATATGAGTACTGATGACCTGCTTGCATCTTGGTGCTGAAGGTAGCAACCTCATGCAAGTTTTCATCTGATCCACGAGGGAACACATAACTTGTCCTTTTGGCCTCTTCAGGGGCCATCTCTAAAGCTTCACCACGGTGTGGGACGGATTGAAGTTATTGCAGCAACTGTATCACAGTTCACCATCTCTCTCTCTCTCACCAATTCTGTTTCAATTACTCTCTCAAAAGTCTTACTCCTGGGAGCCCTTTCCATCAAACCTCCTGCATACCAATCTCAGAGTTTGTTTTCTAAAAGCAGAGACTTAGGGAATTTCAGCCAGCAGGCCCCTAGGAAGGAAACACTGATGTGTAACCGTGCAGTGCCCACCCCACCAGCTGGCCGTACTTCCTGACATCTTGTGTTAATGTGATTGTTAGATTTTATGAGAGAGAAGGCGGTAAACTTAAAGGTGATACCTGTGGAGGTTAATCTACTAATGGGTCCAGCGTACCAGGCCTTTGAGGAAAGTAGTAATTATAAAAGGATGGCATTTGATGGTTGTTGTGGGGACAATCAATGCACTGGAGAAAGACAGTGACAGGCTGAAGGTGACTAATCACCCATTTAGGTGAAGTGTAATGGCCGAAGAGCCTCCTTGGTAGCATATAAAAATGTTCTCACCTCAACTCTCGAGCACTAAAAGCTGCGAATTGAGCCAGGAACTTAATTATGAAAGAAGCAGAACTCCCCGAAAGGTTGACATTTCATTAATTTAAATCTCCTATTCCGATGTCACAGGGCTGTTGGGTAGCATGATGAGTTTGCAATTTGGGATGGGGAATCCTTGAATTACAGCACTGGATCCTCTTGAATTTTAGATCCTCCTGCATGCCCTGGGCCTGGAAACATGGCCCAAACCTTTCAGTTCAAGGCTAACTTGCTGAAGACAGCCTTAGGACGCTCCTGTGCCTTGTCAAGCAGCACACACTCAGTAGCCACCCCCCCCATGCAGCTCTCTTCCCAGCCACAACGCCATACTCCGCTCCCACTGTCACCTGAGATCGAAGGGACTATCCCCTTTAGGAGATGCAGGAGACTGACAGGTACACATGAGGACAGATGTAAATTAGTCCAAGTAAATTCTTTCAAACGACTTATGTCTTTCTTCTTCAAATAATTGTTTGAAAGAGGCCCATCCACCCGGGACAGCAGACAGTATCTTTCCCATCCAGCCCTGCAGCTGTGAGGGAGACGCCATTCCTAAACCCGGGACTCTTCTCTGGCCAGCACAAGGCTCAGTAAACCTTTCCTTTCAGGACAATATTCACTCTCTGAGGTTGTGAACAAATCTCCAATAAACACCTGTCACCTCTCAATTTGCTCTTTATTTTTAGGTTGTCACGGATTTCTTTTTAGAGCTATACCAAAGTGGGGGAGGGAGGGAGGGAGGGAGGGAGGGAGAGAGGGAGATACATAGATAGATGAGATAAACTTGAATCATCAAGAGTTTTATAAGAGCAATTGCGATCTCCATTCATAATCCAATTCTTACCTTTTCTCCTGGACTTGTGTGTTGAGTAAAGAAACTGAAATATATCCTAATGGGTGACAGAAAAACAAAACCAAACCCCAAACAACAACACATAATTAACACATCAAATTTTGTGAAAGTAAAATAAATTGGTAAAAATAAATTGGCTTCATTGTTTAGTTAGAGGTATTGATGAACCAAACACACATAAACATGAGTAAAATTGTCTATTGCCTGAATGTAATCAACATCTACATTTTAAAACATTTAGAAATAAAAAAGAGATTCAATTTCAGCACATAATAATCACCAATGCTTATTCAGTTTTTACTATGTGCCAGTCCACAAAGCACTTTAAATACTTTCTTTCTAGTCACTCATTCAATGTTTATGACCTGCTAAGAAGCATGCTATTATGATCACTATTTTAATTATAAGAAAACTGAGGCACAGGAAGTCTGCTTCAACATAGCAGTATGTTTCAGTATTTTTATTTTATAGTTTGTATTGGAAGTCTTTTCTGCATAGCACATGATTTTTTTAGCTAATTTGATCAACAGAATGAGCAAATATAATGACTAGCACAAGTTACTAGTTTGCCCTTACTGGTTTGATTAAATTACAATGGTCGGACTATGCATAGCCCGTGGTGAATATATGCTGTGCTGCACACTGCAGTAGCATTGCTACTCATAGGCATCTGCCAAGGTTGATCACATCCTGGGGACTGCTACACGGGACAGGATGGCAATAAAAAGGCCCTGCTGAGGTGAGAGTTCAGAGGTCAGCAATCCTCAGCAAGTCTGCACAAATGTACTTATTCAGTTCTTGCCATGGGGCACAGTTCTAGGTGTAGGGATACTGCCCTGGAAACAGGGAGGTGAGCCCCCTCCCCCAAGGTATAGAAAGACAGCCCTGGCTGGTGTGAATCAGTGGTTAGGTCATTGGGTGCCCACCAAACGGTGGTGGGTTCAATTCACACCCAAGGGCACATGCCTGGGTTGGAGGTTCTTCTCTTGCCCTGGTCGGGGCAGGTGTGGGTAACAACCAATCAATGTGCCTCTCATCTCTCTCTCTCTCTCTCTCTCTCTCTCTCTCTCTCTCTCTCTCTCTCTCTCTTCCTCCATATCTCTCTCTCTCCCCCCCTCCATCTCTCCTCTCTCTCTCTCCCCCGCCCCCACTTCCCACCTTCCACTCCACTCTCCCTAAAAAACAGACAAACAAAAATAGATGTGGAAAGCCAGAAAGCCAGAGGAAAGCAAACCAGTTCATGTTAGACACTGAGTACTGTAAACAAAGAGAATAACAAGTTGAATATATTTTTTAAAAGAGACTGGTCAAGGGGAGAGGAAGTCGCTGTTATTTTTAACCCGCTGGGATCTCTTTTGAAAGTTGAATACTTAGCCTGAAACACAAGTGCTGACCTGTGAATCCAGGTGTTTTAGCAAAGGGATGCCCAGGGCAAAGGCTTAGAAATAGGGACAAGGCCGGGGTGGGAGGAACCAAGGCCTCCTTCTCCCCAGAACCCACTGTGTACCCTGAGCACATTCACTGCTGACCCTGCACCTCGACTGCCTGCTGTACAGTGAGTTGGGCTGGATGTTCAGACAATTATTTTAGCTCAACATTTTCCTTTGTGCTTCTTGTTTATTTTGCATCGTCATGACTGTGTTAAATGAGTAGCTGTTAAGTGAAGTGCAGGGTGCTGGGTGTGAGCTGTGCTCCATAGCAGTCTCGGGACAGATGGAAATAGAAACGTTGGTTGCTGAGACTGTCCTGCAGCCAGTACCTGGCACATCTCAAATCTCAAGGGGCCGCAGAAGTGGAAGCAGCGGGCGGGAGGGAGGGGCAGGAGGGAGGGGCAGGAGGGAGGGGCAGGTGCCTTTATTCTGTTCCAGGAGTGGGATGCTTTGGGTCTCTGGGATGAGGCAGGAGCAGTCCATTCCAGGCCAGTGCGTGGGGTTTTGGTGAGCGCCAAGGAGGTCTTGTCTGGGTTAGGACACATAGGGTGACTTTACCAAAATAAAGTGATACTGTATCAAAGAAAATGTCCACAACATGGGTTGTCCTGTTGATTTCTGAGAGATGACAATCATAGATTTGGGCCAAAGCAAGCTCAGTGGTTGAGTGTTGACCTATGAACCAAGAGGTCACAATTTGATTCCTGGTCAAGGCATATGCCCAGGTTGCAGGCTCAGTCCTTAGTGGGGGGCGTGCAGGAGGCAGCTAATCAATGATTCTCTCTCATTGTTGATGTTTCTATCTCTCTATCTCCCTCCCCTCTTCCTTTCTCTAAAATCAATTATACACACACACACACACACACACACACTAGAGATCCGGTGCTGTGCCCTCATGCAGTCTGGGAACCCTTGAGGAATGTCCACCTGCTGGCTTAGGCCCGCTCCCTGTGTGATTGTGCCTAAGCTGACAGTCAGACATCCCTCTGGCAGCCTTGTAGCCCTTGGGGGATGTCCACTTGCCAGCAGGGAGCAGGCCTAAGCTGCAGTCGGACATCCTTAGTGCTGCTGAGGAGGCAGGAGAGGCTCCTACCACTACCTCTGTACTGGCAGCTGTCAGCCTGGCTTGTGGCTGAGCAGACCCCCCCCCCCGCCCCTGTGGGAGTGCACTGACCACCAGGGGGCAGCTCCTGCATTGAGCGTCTGCCCCCTGGTGGACAGTGTGTGTCATAGTGACCAATCATTCCCAGTGGTTCTGCTGTTAGGGTCAATTTACATATTACTCTTTTATTATGAAGGATAGAGGTCTGGTGCATGGATGAGGGCCAGTTGATTTGCACTGAAGGGTGTCCCGGATCAGGGTGGAGGTCCTGCTGGGGTTCCTGGCCAGCCTGAGGGAGGGGCTGAGGGCCGTTTTCAAGCTACCCACATCCCCTTCAGGGAGGGGGTTCTGCTGGGGTGCCTGGCCAGCCTGGGTGAGTGGCTGATAGCTGTTTGCAGGCTGGCTACAGCTCTTTCAGAGTGGGGGTCCCTGCTGGGATGCCATGCCAGCCTGGGTGAGGGGTTGATGGTTGTTTGCAAGCTGGCCACGGCCCCCAGCTACCCAAGCTCCCAGCAAAGGCTGGCTAGAAGCAGGTATCAGGGTTTATTTATCTTCTATAATTGAAACTTTGTTGCTTTGAGTGGAGGCACAGCCTGCCTAGGCAGGCAGCTTCCTCCATTGCCAGGGCAACAAAGCCTCCTGTTTGCTCTAGCTCGTGACTGCCAGCCACCATCTTGGTTGGGTTAATATGCATATAGTTGCTCTGATTGGCTGGTGGGCGTGGCTTGGGGTGTAGCTGAGTGTTACCAATTAGCATATTACTCTTTTATTAGATTAGATATGTATATTCAAAACAGCTTATAAACAGGAACTTTTCAAACTTCATTTCCTTTTCCCAATACTTATAAGAAAATACTAGCACATATATATCAACTTAACATTTTAATTAACAGTGAACTCTGAATAGATGCCTGAATGATAAATCATATATGCATACACACATGATTTCAAAGATGAATATTTATAGATACATACAAATTACAGAAACAGAAATATTTTCTATACCAATTTTTATAATAATATGGGCTGTGCTTCTGATTCTTTTATATTCTTTTGAAACACACTTTTAGAGTGGGAGTCTCTACTGTAATTTGAGTCTCATTGCTCAGCCAAATTTTTAAAAAATAACCTGAAAAATGAATTTTTTCAATGCCCCAGCTTTAAACACAAGACATAAATTTAAAGTTATAGCCTGAAACAGATGTTCAACATATGCCGCAGACACAGACATGATTTCCATCATCATCAATTAGGTGCTGACTGGCTGAATATAATAGGTATTGTAGGAAGAATGTCAGAATCTATGAATCGGACACATATGGAAGAGGGCAAGTAAACATTTAAGTTATTGTGTAGAGTTACATGTTTTCTTGAGGTTTTAATTCCACGTAAAATTGGACATTCTTATTAGCATAGCTTTATATTAAGATTACTAAAGTGAATTCTCAATTGTTTCATAATATTTCAGTATTTTAGTGTTGGTAAAATAAAACGTTTAGCTAGACCCAATAGTTGCATATGTGTGTGTAACATACTTTCATTGAGAAAACTTTTGTTTCATAGGCATATTTTTCATCCACCAATCCCATTACAAAAAATAAATAGGCCCTAGCCTGTTTGGCTCAGTGGATAGAGTGTCAGATTGTGGACTAAAGGGTCCAGGGTTCAATTCTGGTCCAGGGTACATGCCTGGGTTGTGGGCTTGGTCCCCGGTGAGGGGCATGCAGGAGGAAGTCAATCAATGATACTCTCATCATTGATATTTCTATCTCTCTCTCCCTTTCCCTTCTTCTCTGAAATCAATAATATATATATATATATATATATATATATATATATATATATATATATAAAACAATAATTGAAATGACACTTGTTTAAATAATCTATGAGTATAAGACAATACAGATCTGGAATGACCAGTCTCTTAACAGTGAACAAAATTGGCTTTTTTATCATAATGAAAAGATAAATTTCCCATAAAACATGCATCTGCCTGGCATTTTGCTGTATGCATTGTATTCATTTTAATGAGAACATTATTACTGTGAAACTGTCATTATTAACATTCGGAACACATTAACTACTTTGTCATTTCTATCAGATTTCATGACTGCTTTCTCTGTGTCATGAATGCATAGTGGAAGTGGATCATATAATTATTTGAACCGTTTCTGTAGGAATGGCATCAGAGGGCACACAGAAAAAAATTGTACAGTTAAAAAATTTGGTAAAGAAAAAAAAATTGAGTGAAATTCAAGAAATATGTCACAGATGAAATCCCAAGCCCATAAAGAAGACAGCAGTGTTCTGACAGCTCTTTGGCTATGCAAACAGTTTTGAAGTGCCTCTTAAAGGTGATGTTGTGAAGAGAACCCTTTGGGAGCTCCTACAATACAGTCATATGCATGCCCATCAGGAAGAAGTCACCTGTGGGCAGGTCCAGAGGCAGCAAAGCACATGGCTAGAATGTGTTTGTGGGTGGTGGTGCAGAGAAAAGTAGTGGAGCTATGTCTGTGTGCAGTGGGAGGGCAGATCTGAGGAAAAGCAGACACTTAAATACATGACTGAGAGGCAGCTGTGAGATGTCAAAGTAGAAAAATTCCATTGGAAAAGTGAATTATCAGGAGCTTAGTGAGAATCCTAGACTCATTTACACAAGGCTTGCCATCATTAAAACAAAAAACAACACTTTTTGGAAATGTATAAAAGTGTTTTAAGTACTGGAGTATTTCTATTAAATGAGATGGATTGGGTGTTACAACTAGTGGATTTGAAGGAAATCTCTGAGAGATTCTTTGCAAAGGAGAACAACTGAAGGATTAACTCCAGGGGATGATCAAGGCATTATCAGAGCAATATGCATATATCACTAAGACTTTGAAATGTAGCCAAAAAGGAAAAAAGAAAGCCTAAAGAGTAAACTAACACAGCAAATTAGAAATGTGAGGCTTTTGACAAAGCATGGCGAGCAATTCTAATACCGAAGAACGTGTTCCGGGTCAGTTCCCACAACCCTGGGCTGCAGGAAGGGCACTGATGGCCTCAGAAAGGGTTATTTTAAGATGATTGCTGAAATGTAATGACTTCAAAAGTAAATAGTATGTGAGCATTAAATATTCTGAATGGAAATAGTAATATTGATAAGTAGATAGAGGCATTGTTATAATTATTGAATCAGTTATTATAATGATTTATTTTTCATTTGAGGATATGACCAAGAAATAGAGAAAAAACAAAGCAAGTGGACATCACATTTCCATTAAGATAAGCATATATTAGAATGTAGGCATATTCAAATGGAAGAATGTTGGCAGGAGACATGGAACTAATCACCAGTTCTCAATCTGTGGGTCACGACCCCTCTGGCGATCGAACAACCCTTTCACAGGGGTCACCTAAGACCATCCTGCATATCAGATATTTACATTACGATTCATAACAGTAGCAACATTAGTTATGACGTAGCAACGGAAATAATTTTATGGTTGGGTCACAACGTGAGGAACTGTATTTAAAGGGCCAGAAGGTTGAGAACCACTGAACTAAATAAAGGAATGTCTTGTCTGATGGCCTCCGTGTTCAGTGAAGATAGACACAAAGCAACTCCTGAAAGCAATAGGTGAAAGTATATTAAATGTTAAATGGTCTTAGTTTGGTTGCTCAGCAAATGGGGGGAAATGACCAGAGTCCTCTGGAGAGATTACTGGGTGTACAAAAGCCGCATGAAGATGGAACTGTGTTTGCAGGCTGTGGGCTGGTGTTACTTGTGTGGTATACAGCTTCCATTGTTTTTCTTTTCTCTATGCTTCCTAAGGTTAATTACTTTAGCCAATTTCCCTGTGCTTGAGTGATTTAATTGACCTAGAGTTAGTGTTTGTATCTCCTTGGTAACACTAGCGGATCGTAAGTTGCCAATATTTGAAAAATAAGAAACTGGGAAAGAAGAAATAACGAGATTATAACCAGATAAGAGAATATACAGTGATACATTTCAGCATGGATGTAGTTCCACATTATAACAAAACCTGGCAAGCAACACTGGATAAGTGCTGCAAGAAAGATTTAGGGACGAAATTTTCATCTGTAAATTTGGATATTATTATTGATGTCATAAAATTACAAAATGATCGAATAACCAGGCAATTCATTTAAAAGGTTAAAAATAGTGGTTGACATGTTGTATGTGTGCAAATGTATTAAAAGTTACTTTTCAGGCCTCTGTTCCCGTCTATGCTTTTAGTCATGTTAGTCTTGGTGAGCACCTACCCTACAAAGTTAACTCCAAGTCCAGTACAGAAAGGTGAGAGGGGATGCGCATCCCAGGGCGGTCTGCTCAGTCCTCTGCAAAGGGGAAGCGATGGAAGAGAAATATGCCTCCATAAAACTCACTCCCAGAAGGAGATGGTTGACAGGGCTGACCTGAGTCAGCAGGAGAGCTGCTGTCCTTCTGGGAAGTCACAGTCAGAAGACATCACGTGATAAATAAAGTAGATAAATGCACCACCCGCAGCCTGTGGTTAATGCTAAAGGAAAACGACTCTATCTTCCAAATATGTATGGAGCATATTGTCTAAATCAGGGGTCCTCAAACTTTTTAAACAGGGGGCCAGTTCACTGTCCCTCAGACCGTTGGAGGGCCGGACTATAGTTAAAAAACAACAACAACAACAAAAAACTATGAACAAATTCCTATGCACACTGCACATATCTTATTTTGAAGTAAAAAAACAAAACGGGAACAAATATAATATTTAAAATGAAGAACAAGTAAAGTGAAATCAACAAAGTTACCAGTATTTCAACGGGAACTATGGGCCTGCTTTTGGCTAATGAGATGGTCAATGTCCGGTTCCATATTTGTCACTGCTAGTCGTAGCGGAGGCTGAGAGGAGGAGTCCAGAGACAGAGAGAAGGAGGGGAGTCGGAGAGTGCTGCGCACATTCCACACATGCACACTGCGGGGCCAGGACCAGTCAGCTGCTAAGCAGGACCTGCAGTGGCAGCAAAAACACCCGGCGGGCCAGATAAATGTCCTCGGTAGGCTGCATGTAGCCCGCGGGCCATAGTTTGAGGACCCCTAGTCTAAATTAATATTCCAGTGCCCAATAGATGCTTAATAGATGCTAGAGAGATAGATAGATGGGAGATAAATAGATGATCAATAGATAGATGATAGATACAAAGATACATGATAGATAGATGATAGATAGATAGATAGATAGATAGATAGATAGATAGATAGATAGAAACAAGATAGATGTAGGGGGAAATGGCTGATGGATGAAGTAAATGAGCAAATAAAACACAAAAAGAAAAGCAGAGAGATGTATCCCACAGTCTTAAGCTAATGGAATACTTACAGCTGCTCTTGTTTTATGCTGGGATGCCTGTTTTATTTAGACCACCATAGAGTGGAGAGGACACCATGGGGGAGGCCATCTACCTTCCTGAGTCACCCAATTCAAATGCTAATCTTATCCAGAAATCCCCTCAAGGGCCCACTCAGAAAGAATGTTAATCCCCACACCCTGTGACCCTCTCAAGGTAGACACATAAAATGAATTCTACAACCAGCAGCATAAACAGTCATGTTAGTATAAAGCCTTGGGAAAATTGTGAAAGATATTTTCTAAGTTTGGTATGAGTTTGATTTTTTTTTCAGAATGTGACAGGTTTTGTGAGTTTCTAAGAAATTAACAACTAAGATAAAATTTCATTCTCCTCATATGATATCAAGGGTACATGTCATCAATAGGATATCTCTATTAATGCTAATCTTGATCAACTAGCCATGGTAGTATTAGCCAGTTTTCTCTATTGCAAAATGATCTTCCCTCCTCGCTTCCCTAGAATACGATACTCTTTGGAGAAGTCATTCTGCACAAAACGGAAATGATGCGGGATTGTGCTCCCCGTCCTTGCATTCTTCTCCATGGGAGGATTGTCTCTTCTCCCTCATTTATGCATTCAATAGTTTATTTCTAAATGGACTCATGGGTGTTTATTTTATTCTTAGAGTTATAACCCAAGATTATATTATTTATTTTGTTACTCAAACTTTCCCCCATTTTGGCATTAGGATCTCCTGTGCCTGCCAACATACGTCCCTTGTTGTTGAGTCTGTATTATTGTTTTTAACATCTTTTAAAACCTGTCACTTCTCGGTGCTAAAATGCTCCAAGCTCATTCTGTGTGTTCTCTAAGCCCTCAGCTCTCACTCTCTCCCCCTGGAGTTTCTGGTTCCTCTTACTAGAGAGTGGGATTTGAAACCAAGATTGGTCACTGAGCGTGCTCCTCACTACTGAGATGTCACTATGTCAAGGCTCTCTCTGATGGCAGAATAAGGAAATACGTGTGATTTAATATGCACATGGCTTCGAATACATTTACGTGCATCCCTCTGTGTCTATATTAAGCCAAATATGGTCATATTGCTGACTCCAACTTTAGCCCCATTACCACACGAGTTGTTCTAGTCTCCCTTGATTGTCCCCTCCCACTCTAGCACCTGGCTCTGCCCATTCACCAGCCATCAATACTTCTACGAAAGTATAGAACAACTACATGTAAAATGTTTTCAGAATTGTTAATGTGTACTCTGTGGGGAAACACTTGAATAAGTACAGTGCAGTGCTATGTAAAACTATGTTTGCTTTTAATTTTACAGTCTCTACTCACTTTCAAAGTCACAGAGGTCAGCATAGTTTGCCCCCACCTTCTAGGATATAAGTTCATGAATTTGTAATACAGGTAGGCTATTGCCAGTCTGCATTCCACCTGGGATTGACTTGCCAACTAATTTTTAAAATTTGCATACATTCTTTCAAACAGAGAGTATATACATAAAAGCATACAACCAGAAAACAGTGGAGTGATTGTGGGTGTTACAGATATAACTCAAAAGCACACACAGGTACAAGTTGATCAAGAAGGTGGGGGTATAAACATAGATACAAGAAAGAGGTTAAGCTACCAATACAAAGATAATTAAAATTAAGGTAGTGTGCAATTTCAACTCAACATTAAAATATTACTTATATATAAATATATGGATAAAGCCCTTTGAGATATGAATTATCAAATAACCAATACCCATGGTGTATATGGGCTAATTCTTTTTTTCTATTTGAATGAGACACTTTGGAAAGTGCTTTTGATTAAAATAAAACAAACACATGGAGGAATGTCATAAAACAAATAGTAACATGAATTGGTTTATATTGACATAATCACAATAGCACTATTTACTTATTTATTTTAACTTGAATAAGAGTCTTTACTCTTGGAACAAAGTACCAAAAATGGGTGACTTAAAAAACAGAAAAACAATATTTTTCACTAGTTTTATCTAAAATATTTTGTTCTAACAAACAATGGTTAGAACAAAGCAGCTGTTTTTGCTTTGTTTTATGTTAATTCTACATAGAGGATTAACAGAAACCTAAAAGCTTACTGTATTACTGATGGCCATTGAGGACTGTGTAATGAGAAATAGCTTAAATTAAAATTCCTAAGATTGGTTAAAAAGATATTTTCTACCTCCCATAGCCAACCTTTGAAAATATGTATGTCCTCCCTTGGGTATGGAGAGCCAGAGCATTTCCCTGCATGTTCCAAGGTTTCCAGTATCAATCATTGAACTGGACACAGCCTCCGACACCACGTGTTCCCTGATTTACACACACCTGGCTGAGGGTTCGTGCACATGGTCCAGTTAAGGCTATTTTCTGAAATCCTATCTTCCCATGACATCCCCAGCTCCTCCCCAGGCCCAGTCGGGCGCTTCAGGGAGTTCCTGGCTACACAGAGGGAGCATGAAGCCATTGCTGTCTTTGTCTTGTTAGCGGGTGGGAAGCTAAAACCTGAAGGCCAGGTGCATCCTGTGGTCGCGCCGAGTGCCACTTCCCTTGACTTGGAACAATATGACAAACTGGAGCTGCATTTTACGATAGATGCTGGCAGAGATCAGGGATTTTTTTCCTGAAGAAAAGAAAAGGAGTGTAAGGAGAAGGGGTTTACAATGAGTGGCTGAGAGGCACTGGGGAAGAGCATGCGGACTGTGATCTTGACTTTTTTCCATGCACTTTCCCACACTGCGACGCCTCTTCCTCAGGATGGTTTGAGGGGAGTGCAGCATTTGTGACAAACACCGCGGGCAAGGTCACACAGAGCAGGAGGCTGAAGAAGGACCGCTGGCTGGGGAATACGGATTTTCCTATCAACAGGTCTGAGTTGTTGACAGGTTGGACACACTTGTGAAGACACACTCTCCCCCAGGAGAAGAGCAGCTGAGAAGTGGATAGCTGATCTGACTGCTGCGTGTGCTGAGAAAAGCAAGGAGAAGGAAGGTGTTGAGGCTGAATGAATGTGTAACTTTCTGATTAAATTTTGTGATACTGCTAGATTTTGAATATTTAGAAATGTATTAGAAACTAGGATAAAACTAGAGCAAATTTTTTTCATGAAATTTGATTATATTTTGTTTAAGAAGCTGTGGCACAGAAATAAGAGTATATAGATATATTAGTTAGATTTTATTCTATGAAAGAATAAAAATTCGACCTGGCCAGAGTTGCTCAGTGGGTAAGCATTGATCTATGAACCAGGAGGTCATGGTTCGATTCCTGGTCAGTGCACTTGCCCAGGTTACAGGCTTAATCCCCACTATGGGGTGTGCAGGAGGCAGCCTATCAATGATTCGCTCTCATCATTGATGTTTCTACCTCTCTTCCTCTTCCTTTCTCTCTGAAATCAATAAAAATAAATAAATAAATAAAAATTTAAAAAAAAACTATGCAATCTCTTTAAAATGTATATACTTAATATATATCTAATTGATATGTATATACATATCAGAAAAAAATAGACATGTTCATATTTATTTCTGATAATAGAATAACCACTACAAGGAACAGATTTTGACCAAATATATTAACAGTTGTTCTCCTGAATATCATGGAACTTAAATCAGATAATATCATGTCTCTTAATAGAATTCCCAATACATGCCTGAGGATGTTTTCAATAATAAGAAAGACTGCATCCACAGCAGCAAAGATAAGAGCTGTCGGTCGCAAATTAGTGTGAGACCGTTGATTAACATACAAGAGGAAGGAAACTACTTTCATATCACAGGACAGTATATTTAGGGATTTCCTTTGAGTCTTTATGCTCAAGAGCTAAGTTGTTTTCTCTTATTTCTCCAGCACTTGTAAAAAAGTAAAACAAAAACCCATAATAATAACAAATCAATAGGATTTTATAAATTCAAATGACAGAATATTAAACTTTTATATTCAAGTGTTATACAGTTTCCCCTGCTCCCTTTATAACTAGCTATGAATATGGATGTATATATTTATATATGTATGTATATATATAATGTGTGTTATAAAACTAAAAAATAACATGTAGATTTCTAAAATATAGTCATATACAAAAACATGTGCAAAATATAACCATTATCATATTTAAAATACCTGACAATTCGAAAGAGCATCTTGTTCCCTATAATTGATTACATGTAATTCATGAGATATTGATCCCAGCATCCTTTCATAGGACCTATTTTATTTAGATATAGACAAATATTTAGTGCAGATATAAGAAGATCTGCAGATGTGGCAATACTGGCAATAGACAAATTTACATATTGTGAGGCTCATATGTCAATGGTAGATCCTTTTCTCAAAGCTATGAACGAAGAACTATGGGAAGTTACAAGGCTCAGAAGAGTGCCAGGACTGTGGGTGGGGAGTCCAGGCATTTGTTTTTATTTTGGGTAACACATTGTCTGTTGAATTGAGAAGTTCGTTAAAGATTGCTTGATGTATGTCTCACTGGCCAGCTCAGACATGAGCTCGGAGTTCACTTGTGTGTGAAAAAGCATCAATGCCATTGCTGTTTTATTCTGTGAGACATAATCTAATGACTGAAATGTTAATCCTATACTTCCAGCAAAAGAAAAAAAAGGTTTGAGTTCATTAAAAAATAGATAAACAAGCATATAACCTTATACTTTGCACCAGTAGGGAATATAAGATAAAGGCTGAGAAATGTGTTTTCATCTAGACATTAAATGGTGTAGTGTGGTGACTCTATCTTCTGTACCATCACTAAGTTTCACTGGTCATTTTTCTTAGATAAAGATTATTTTTGAAAAAAATAATTTTCTATTATGCATCTCCTGGTTATAGATGCCAAACGTTATAGGACAATGTTCACTCATTTCAATTTTAAAATTAGTTATTGAACCTCTCGTCATACATTTTCAAAGTAATGGTTAAAGGATCATATATATGATGCCATTATTTATTAATAGAATAATGCAATCTAAATATAGGATAAATAGAAATATAAGACAGATAAAGAACCAATGAACCACAAAAGCATGGGGAGCTGGTTCGGACATGTGTTCCACATATGCTGCTTAGCAGTATCTCCTCCCTGAGGCTGAGGCTGAGGCTGACTCTGGGCAGCAATTAACACGGATGTGACTAGAGAAAATGAATGAGGAGGCAATGCATCATATCTGGAAAAAAGCCTCACTTTTAATGATGCTCAGGAGCTTATGCAATTTACTTTAAAGCTGGAGCAATTTCAAAATAATAATTGGTTCCACTAACAGAGGTTTCCAGGTACCTGCAGGAAGCTTCAAAAATGATTTTATTTAAAAAGATTCACAACAAATCTGTGTCATTCTTCACATTATGATAATAAGGATATAACATTCTATCCCTCTATGACAAAGACACTAGGTTTCAAAATACAATCATTAGTAAAATGTTAGCTTAAATTACATTTCATCAATAGCACCACACTTCATTTAAATATTTAATTAAATTATCTATCTATCTATCTATCTATCTATCTATCTATCTATCTATCTAAGCCTAAGTGACCAAAGGGCTGAATGACGGGTCGACTGGTCACTATGATGCACACTGACCACCAGGGGACAGACACTCAATGTAGGAGCTCCTCTCTGGGGGTCAGTGCACTCCCACAGTGAGAATACTGCTCAGCTGACCAACCCGTCCTGGTGGCCCACCAGTCTGGTGGCAGCCACTTATTCCCTCAGTAGTCGTACAGGTCCAGTCTCCAGAGAATGGGCCAGGCACCGATGGACTGGTGCCACCTGCAGGATCTGAACAGTACAGCAGGCCTCCTGGAAGTTGGCCTTGGCCATCAAGGCTGTTTCCCCTCCCTAGATGCTCCACAAGGAAGAAACGATATAGAAGCAGCTGGCAGGTGGCTCCCAACAACGTTAGCAGGACAGATCTGGATCCTGGGCTGGCAAGAGCATCCTACCGCCCACCTGGAGGGCTGATTGCTTCCCAGCACCATCCCCCTCCCCCTTGGGATGGACCCCAGATTCAGGGCTCACAGCTGGTGAGCACTGCTACTGTGACACGAACCTCTGCCAAATAGGCCTGATTGAGCATGAGAGGCTGGAATGAGTGGGAGTGGCAGGCAAGAGTGGCAGGTGACATTGGACTGCCATTTTGGGCCCAATCCCAGCAGGCCACCCCGAGGGATCACACCCATGCACAAATTAGTGCACTGGGCCTCTAGTATTTCATAATATTTAATTAATAGTGTATACAATATTGTCCTAGCTGGTTTGGCTCTGTGGATAGAGCGTCAGCCTGAGGACTGAAGGGTTCAATTGCCGGTCAGGGCACATGGCCGGATTTCGATCTTAATCCCCAATAGTGGGGATGCAGGAGGTAGCCGATCAATGATTCTCTGTCATCATTGATGTTTCTCTCTCCCTCTACCTTCCTCTCCCCAAAATCAATAAAAATATATTTAACACAAAAACAAAAAATTGGTCATTTAAAAAAATAGTGTATTCAATATTACTTCAGTTATTTAAGCATAGTAATAAAAATGACAATATTGCCCTAGCTGGGTAGCTCAGTTGGTTGGAGTGTCATCCCATATACTGAAAACGTATCCACGGGTGAGGATTTTTTAAACATGACAATATTAAGGTCCCCCTTTCTATAACAGAGGAAGATGCTAGAAAATGAGGCATAGTGAAAAGGAATTGATTGATTCTTCCATTTTAACCATGTTTATGCACATCCATGGAATGAATGCTGTGTCATGCCTGCACCCTGGCTGCCAACAGTTTTTAAATGACATTGGCTGTATGTATAGGTTACACAGATGTCACGCAGGGGAATATATGTCTGAGGATCAATGGAATGTGGTACCTAGGAACCAGACTTCTAGGTATTATATATTGTTAATTTTCATTTTTAAAGATTAAAACAAATACAAATAATTAGACTCTGAAGATTAGGTAATTTATATAAGTCCTACAGTTAATCAGCAAGTGAATCAGGATTTACTCTCAGATCTTTTGACTTCCAAAGCTGGTACTAATTCTATCCATATATATAAAAGCCTAAGCAACCGTCTGATCATCCAACCAGTAGCTATGATGTGCAATGACCACCAGGGGGCAGACGCTCAACACAGGAGGTGCCAAGCTGTGATGAGTTGGCAGCTGTGGTTCTCGAGTGATGCACCCAGAACCAGAGAGGAGAGAGCCTGATTCTGGGGTGTGTCACCTGAGAACCAACCTCTTACAGTCTAGGACCCCTTGGGGGATGTTGGAGAACCGGTTTTGACCCAATCCCTGCAGGCCATGTCAAGGGACCCACTTGTGCAAGAATCCGTACACTGGGCCTCTAGTTATATTAGATTACTTAGAAAAGCTGAATTCAAGCAGCCTTCACATTGGAAATATAACACCATATTTATCTCTGAGATAGTGATGGCACTAACTGAAAGAAAATAAATTACACATACTTTTAAATTAAATATATGGCATGCAATATATGAGATATCATTGTGGGCAGAAATTAAGATGATGAAATCTAATCCTAAAAGGGGCAGAGGTTGGACAGTGGAGGAAGGAGAGGACAGCAGATAGTTACAACTGTGCATAAAGCAGGAGTAATGGTTGCTATACTTGGGGTTTCTTGAGTAGAAAGATATGTAACCCAGGTGTGAAATGTTCAGAATGGTAACAATCTGTATTATTGTGAGGTTGACACTCACAAAGATTACCTTGAGTCTATTTTATTTTAGTTATTTTTTTAAAAAATTTTATCGATTAAGGTATTACAAATGTCTTTATCCTCCCATTGTCCCCTCTTTCCCCCAGTCTTGCCCTCACCCTCACCCCTTGTTGTCTGCGTCCATCGCTTATGCTTATATGCATGCATACAAGTCCTGTGGTTGATCTCTTCCCCTCATCCCCACCCTCCCCTACCTTCCCTCTGAAGTTTGAGTATCTGATTGATGCTTCTCTGTCTCTAGATCTGTTTTTGTTCATCTGTTTATGTCTTTCATTATAATCCACAAATGAGTGAGATCATGTGATATTTATCTTTCTCTGACTGAGTTATTTCACTTAGCATAATACTTCCCATGTCCATCCATGCTGTTGCAAATGGTAGGATTCCTTTCTTTTTACTGCGGCATAGTATTCCATTGTGTAGGTGTGCCTAAGTTTTTAAATCCACTTAAAATACGTGATCTCATGCCCGTTACTTCACTTTCTCAGCCTCAATATTTTTCACTTATAATGTGATCTATCCAATATACCTCACAGGATCATTGCACTGAAATGTGAATTGCATGCTCAGTACTGGATGAACAGGAGATATGGTAAATGGATTCCAAAAGAAGATTGTTTGGGCTTTCATGAAGTTTTCTAATGACATTCAATAAGGACACTGATTGACAAAGGACTAATAAAGATAATATCCCCCATTAGGTGAAGAACATATCAAAGACATAAATAGATGAACATATAAGATTAACAATAATAAGGGAGGTAAACTAGAGAAGATTTTCAGAACAAACTTCACCCCCCTAGCATATCTTTTCTCTGGTCAATAAAAAGATTTCAAAGTGCTGATAATCCAGTTGTAATGAGCAGTCTTAGTGCTCAGACTGTGGTCTCTAAGTACTATTTCCCACTAGAATGAATGAGGTAAAGGCTTGTTCTAGATCAGATACAGGAAGTAGGAAAGTTAAAACCTGGAAGTTATCAAAAGTTGCTGGTGTCATGGAAAGGATAAAGGAGCCAACTTAACCCTACGAGACCGCTGTACCAATTTTCTGGTAATTTCCAAATCTGCCGCTATACCGCTGTACCTAATTTTTCAGTACTTTGCCTAGTACGTGAAAAAATGCGTCACAAACTAAAAATAACCAACCAATCGTGGTCAAACCTCATGGTTAGCCATTGCAAATGTCTGCCCCATGTGTTTGAATTGACTTTGTGTGGTTTAAGGGACAGTTAGGTTCAGGGCCTTGGGTCCAGTAGACTTAAAAGGAATTTTGCTGTTCTAAGATAATATATATAACTTTCTCTATATATTTATTTTTCTGAAGATTGAACGCTAAAAGAAAACTATAAAAAATTTACCCTGCCTTTCCTCTAATTATTATATTTCAAGGGCTTGAAATAAACAAATCAGAGCTAATAAATGTAGGGGACGATTGGGTTGGATGGTCACCCTTTTAAACTTTTCATGAGGTGATGGTGTAGGCAAAGATCATCAATGGAAGCCAACGATATTGAGTGGATTCTGCTGCAGAGCTTTCTAAATCCTTCTGATGCCACGCCAACCCCCAATCCATCTTGACCAAAGGGGAGGTCCTCTAACAAAGTGTTGCTCACTGTAATGAAACCAGACAATGCAGCCCCATTTGTGAAGTAAGCACGGCCGAAGGGAAGTCTTCTCACGAGACATTTCAAGTTCACTAAGAGTTTACCGATGTGAGGGGACTGGAGGGATGTGTCCGATGAGTTTAGGAATCAGCCTATCCCTGCAAGTGGGAAAAATCCGTTAGACAAATGCTTTGCTTTGGAACCTTCAGAAGCTGATCCCTGGACAAAGATGATAGTGCAGGAACCAGGAATGGGGAGCACAGTGGGGTAGGGAAAGGAAGCAGCCCTAACGCCTGCGTGATGAACGAGCTACCGCTAGGGGTAACCAGAGCCCAATCGCATCACAGTGGAAACCTCTAGGAAAAGGCATGTGCAGCACCCTTCAGAGGCAGGCCTTCCCGGGGCTGGGGAGATGGGGTGTCTGCATGCACAGCCACCATTCCTTGGTTTCATTTGCTTGCAGGGGCCTTACTTCTAGTTGTCCATCCAGGACTGAAATGGCTTTCTGAAGATTTAAAGCAGTGGTTCTCAACCTTCTGGCCCTTTAAGTACAGTTCCTCATGTTGCAGTGACCTCCAACCATAAAATTATTTCTGTTGCTCCTTCATAACTGTAATGCTGCTACTGTTATGAATCGTAATGTAAATATCTGATATGCAGGATGGTCTTAGGTGACCCCTGTGAAAGGGGCATTCCACCACCAAAGGGGTTGCGACCCAGAGATTGAGAACCCCCAGGCAAAGAACCAGGCACTGGCTACATCAAAAGGTAGAGTCCAGCAGAGGCAGCATAATGGGGCCAACACGCACTGGGCCTGGGGTGGGAGGAGGAGGGAGAGGAAAGGATTGGAGGTTCAATGAAACATCACAGGTTCAGGAGAACTATACCTATTCCTTATCTTGATTTATAGCATGATTTCATAGGTATACATTTATCAAACCTCATAAAATTGTACAGGTTCAATATGTGCAGCTTATGTTTTGTCAGTTACACCTCCACAAAGTGGTTTTAAACAAAATCAATAGGGGAAAAACAACTTTAAAAAATTAAATCAACAAGGATTTTTTTTTTAAAGTCTTATTCGGATCTTATTTAGAACAAAGTAACTTGAAAACGAACTCCTTTGTCTGATTTTTGAAGACAAAAAAAAATTGCAGATCACAGACTGACTTTAGATGATATTAAGAAATTACAGGTACTTTTCCTGAGTATGATGATGGTTATGTAATTATGTTAAAATATTGTTTGTTAGTTATGATGTCTGGGATTTGTTTTAAAATACATTTGCACAGAGAAAAACGTTTGGGTGGGCATACGAGAAAGCCAGATGAGCTCATGGTCATTATTTTGCCATTCCCTCTAATTTTGTTTGAAATGCTCCATAGTAAACATTAAAGATAGGAATCTTATAATCTAAAGAGAAGAAGACTGATATTTTTGCAAGTAGGTGAGGGAAGTACGTATTTAATTGGTGTTATTTTCAACAGAGCATTGCTTTTGTTTTGATTTTTATCGATGGCTGTTTTACAAACTTTACTATGTGACATGATTTACACCACGGCACCTCTCTTGCTAAATGTATGGCAAAATCAACAGAGCTATCAGAGGTATAATTGTAGATACAACATTTATTTATTGGTAATTAATAGATTTTAATCAATTACATATTTTTGTAAGATGAGTAAATCGAATGAGACATTCTAAGTTGTGTTTAGCTGGGCTATTGGCATACCATGAGTTTTTTGCAGTGTGAATGTGTAACTCTCATAAATTACTTTGGAGAACTTTGGTTTGGCCTTTTGTCTTTCTCTTCATCACACTTTCTTCACTACGTAGCTAAGTGTAGAGTTAGCCTTATTAAATCCTTCACAATACATTTTCACCAATATGTATTTCTTTTCCAAGAAAATATCTGATTTTTTAAAAATCATCTATATTTTGCTCCTTGAAAACAGAATTTGTCAGCAGTCTACATAAATATAATATACAAGAGGCCCAATGCATGAAAATTCATGCAAGTGGAGGCCTTCCTTCTTCTGGCTGCCGGCACCACCTCCCTCTGGCACCCGGGACCCAGGCTTCCCTCCTCTGGCTGTCTGCAGGCACCCAGGAGCCAGTCTGGCTTCCCTCTAGCCCCAGCTTTGTCAGGAAGGATGTCCGGAATGACATTCAGAAGATGTCCAGCCTAATTAGCATATTACCCTTTTATTATTATAGGTGATGCTTATTTTACTATTACCTTTATTCTGCATAGAATTTGTTTTACTGTGTAGCTCCATTGTAAAACATCTGCCATGTTCATTCACATAATAAAGAAATAGAATTGTGGAATTATAGCAGTAGGAAGATCATATTTACTGAGCCCAGTTTCTGGTTTAATAAAATCTATAATAAGGCAAAACTTCAAAAATGCAAATAAAATGACACATATTCTTGGTATTTTCTAAAGCTAAAGAAAAAAACTGAGATGAAAAAAAGGATAAGTTGGAAAACTCAGTTAATTTACTATGCAGTCAGCTCAGTGTAGTGTGTTGAAAATCCAATCAGACATTGGCATTTTCTGTAAGAAATGTGCTTTTAACACAGCTTAATAAGTAGAGAGGATGACAGTCTGCTAAAAGAATAATTTCATTTTTTACTCCAAATAACTGCTACATCATAATGATGAAAGATTTCTTGTATGTGTAAGACAAAGCTGAGTTATAATGAGATTCTCTATTTTTTTTTTCTAGACCAGCAAATAAATGAACTGTAAGTAATGGGTTCCAATTTAGAGTTCTTTTTTCTTGCTGAAAATGAGGACTCTGCAGATCTCTGATGGATCTCTGAGTGTGTCTGCATGCTCTCAGTCATTAGAGATGAATTTATAGGGTTGAGGGGGAAAGGGAGGGCAAAGATCTATTTATATTCTGTAATGTAGTGGTATTGCCATGGAGCCCTGAGGCTAAACGTTCTAAGGGAAATAAATAACCTCTACAATAAATAAACTAGAAAAGAAACTAATCTCAGAAAAAATATTGACACTAAACCTAATAAAGCAACTTTCTTAAGGAAAGACTTTTGTAGGAGATTTTTTAAAAAGAATGAGCTAGAATAACGGCAGAGTGAAAACACATCTGATAATCAAAAGAATATTTGAATGAGCTCCTAGCTAGTTATTCTAAGAGGTGAAAAGTATTACCTTGTGCCATCTATTTCCTGTTTCCCCATTGTGAGGCCTTTAGACCTATATTTTCAACACCTGGAATGGATTTTTATTACCTTTAATGCAGATGATAAGTGTACTCTTTAAATCAGTAGCTTACTATGGTCTTCTAAATAAAGAAATTCGTGTTTATAAAGGCACTTGAAAGTGAGTATAGATCTAACGCTGTTTTGTGGAAGGTCCATTTCAGAGATATTAAAATGGAGTGTTAACTAGTCATATTCCTGTTAGAATTGTCGGTGTTCTAACAAACGTGGATTTGAGATAAAGGGATGTAAGGAAATCCTGTGGGAAGGTTTCTGTGACACACGGATTTATTTCTGGTGTTCACACAGTTACATGGCCCTGAAAGTGAACACCCTTCTCCTGACCTCATGGGTCACCTAGTGGTCACTGTAGACTCAGTCCGGGGCTTAGTGTTGTCTGAGCAAAGGAAAGCCAGGTCCAAGGAGCCATAAAAACATTATTTAAGATTAACACCTGAAAACACCACAGTATGTTTAGAGTTATCAAATGCTTCCACATACAGCATTTCAATAAATCCTACAAAATAAAACACCCAAAACAACAGAGGGCCCCTGCATAGTCCAAAGTTCTTCTCGTAGACAGAGAAGGCTGGCCGATACCTATCTTTCCTTGCACACGTTGGGATGTGGTATGGAAATAAACATTTTACATGTGACACATCACTGAATGCTTCCAACAATTGTGGAGAGTTTGCTCATGTTTTAGAGATTGTGAGCCAAGTTTAGAAAATTAAGTGGTTTCCCTTGGCTGGGAAAATAGGAAATGTTTTAGCAACGATCCAGACTCAGGACTATTTCGGTCTCAAATTGATGTGTTTTCCACTACACTTTAATAGTCCTTCCTTCCTTCCTTCCTTCCTTCCTTCCTTCCTTCCTTCCTTCCTTCCTTCCTTCCTTCCTTCCTCCCTCCCTCCCTCCCTCCCTCCCTCCCTTCCTTCCTCCCTCCCTCTCTCATGCTTTCCCTCCCTCCCCTCTCCTCTCCTCCCTTCTTTGTTCCCAACAGTGATTTATAAACTGACTGATATGAAATGACATGCTCAGTGCTGTCCGGATACATGTGGGTAAGATTGAGTTCTTACGATGAAGAAGTTTCATAGACACATGGCAACCTAAGAATTACTGTAGGGCCTGAGTCTTTTCACATGGGCCAGATTCTGCTTCCCCTCCCCTGGGTGTAGGTCTCAGTGTCACATGCTGCTGTGCTTATCCCTGTGGAGAGCAGACCTGTCCCAGGAGAGCAGCAGAGCAGAACCTTGATCTTCAGAACACGGAATTCTAGCTCAAGGACTCTCCTGAAAAACCTTGGTGTTGGAGGTGACATTGGCAAGACGGAGGGCCAGGAGTTCGAGCATCTTCTACATAAAAGCAATCAATAGCCACAGATGGACCAAGTAGCTCTGGATTACAAAGGAAACGGCAATGGAAACCCCACAGAGCTCAAAACCCAGGGGAGATGGAAAGAAAAGTACAAGAGACATTTTACTTGCTCCCCTCACCTCCTGCCCTCAGTGCAGAGCAGCTTGGTGAGGACAGTGTTCCCTCCGAGAAAGAGAGAAGGAGAACAGAAGCGGACCCCGGTCCTCTCTAAAGCTGAGCCCACTGACAAGGCTGCCTGGAGTCCCTGCTGCCTTGGTTCCTCCCAGGGCTGCAGGTGCGCATTGCCCTCCAGGATCAGCGGGCCACAGTGCCTCTCCATTGGGGGCTAGAGCTTCTGCCCACCTCTGGGTCCTGAGTGTGGCTCAGACCTGCCATTGCTAATGCCCACTGCTGCTCTGTGCTCCACCCATCGGGTCCCGAGTTTGAGATTATCTAGTTTGGGACCAAGCTACGCCTGTTCTGTGACTGCTCCCCAGGTGCTAAGTAGACTTGGCTTTGACCTCGCATCGCTGGGCCGGGCCCCTACAGCTCCCTGCCCCACCCCTGTAAGAGCTCCATCTGCTCTCACCAGGCTGAGCTGTTGCTGCTCTATGGCTGCTCTTAGGGGCCTGAGGGAGACTTTGACCCAGTATTCCCAGTGTGTGCAAACTTTTCTTCCATAACTAATATTCTATTCATTTTCCCAACCGTTTATTAATTTTTATTGATTGATTGATTTTAGAGTGAGAGATAAAGGGAGGGAGGGAGAGAAACAGTGTTTTGTTTTCCCCCTTATGGATGCATTCATTGGTTGATTTTTATATGTGCCCTGACCAGGGACTGAACCTGCCACGTTGGCGTATCAGGACGCTGCTCTAACCAACTGACCCATCCAGCCAAGGCAGCAAAATCTTCTCTTAACGTGTGGAATTCCTAATGTTTTTCTTATTGACTGTGCAGATATATCAACATATGTATAGAAACAAAGATTATTATTTAACATAGTAGGCTTACCTGTTAATTTCTTGATATAACTCAACACATACTCAGAGATATGAGAAATGTAAAAGTAAGTAAAAATGTGAGGCCTTTAGGTAGTGTAGTAGATGCTGTCATTAACCCCTGCATTAACTTCCTGTGTCCGCATCTCTTGCCATAGGCTTTGGCTTGTGCACTGCTTGAATAACTGGGCTTGGTCATGTCATTTGCTTTGATGAGCTGGATGTTATCCTATATAATTAAAGGGTAATATGCAAATTGACCCTAACAGCAGAACCACTGGGAATGACTGGTCACTATGACACACACTGACCACCAGGGGGCAGATGCTCAATGCAGGAGCTGACCCTGGTGGTCAGTGCACTCCCACAGGGGGAGCTCTGCTCAACCACAACTCAGGCTGCCATCTGCCAGCACAGTGGTGGTGGTGGGAGCCTCTTCTGCCTCCTCAGCAGCACTAAGGATGTCTGACTGCAGCTTAGGCTTGCTCCCCGCTGGCAAGTGAATATCCCCCGAGGGCTCCTGAGCTGCCAGAGGGATGTCTGACTGCCAACTTAGGCCCGATCCCCGGGCAGCAGGTGGATATCCCCCGAGGGGTCCCAGTCTGTGAGAGGGCACAGACCAAGGCTGGAGGACCGCCCCCCCCTCAGCAAGTGCACAAATTTTTGTGCACTGGCCCTCTAGTCAGATATAATGCAAGGCTGAAATGTGCCTGCATGATTGGATTCTCTTCTCTTTCTGGCATTTCAGTCAATAATATGAGAATATGTTGTCCACTGGCGTGTATCAGAGACATGTGACAGGTAACTTGTTTGCTCTCGTCATTCTATCCAGATGAGCCAGTAGACTAGCTGCTCCCCAGATGGGTATGTGAGCCCAGCCAAGAAGAGCATATCACCACTGGCACAGAGACTATCAGTGAGAGGATTAAAACTAGACATTGTGTATTATTACACTTTTCTAAAGGTTTTTAACTTTTTGAAAAATGTTTTTTTGTGAAACGTTTATGGAAATAAGGACTCATTTTTGAAATTGAGATTGTGGTTATGCTTTTTCGTTATATGAATATTATAAAAAAAAGCTGCATCTATTCCGGTGGGTTCTCAACAATGCAAATTTGTTTTAAAATAAAAAGCAATCACCGTTGGGATGTTTCAACCTCTGAATCTGAACACTTTCTTATAAAATAGAACTGCAAGGTGCACTTGTTTACACAGCAGCTGCTTACTGATGAGCTTTGAATCCTGGGCTATTTAAAGGCTAAGCCTCAGTGGGAACTTTGTCAGTGTCAATACCTATTAATAATCACTGACAAATTATCCCCAGGCCAGCAGCAAGGCTTCTGTTGATCATCCATGAAAAACAAACATATGGCAAATTTGACATCATCTTAATTTTCTGGGAATACATAGTTCACTTTCAGATATGAAGAAAAGTGAAATGTGAAGAAAAGGCCTCGTTGACTTCCCTGAAATCTGTCTGATGTTGGTAGGTAGAGAGTGTGGAGTGTACTGGGTGTGTGGTGGTGGTGGGTTTCAATCTGACTTTGTGAGACAAAGAAAACTCAAGTAGGAGAATAAAGAAACTTCCAATAGCAAAACAGGTCTTTAGGAATGCGTGTCATGACATTTTCCAGTGTGTGTTTTCATTTATAGACCTTTGTCTGCAGTTTTATTTTCCAAGTTGGCAATGCTTCATATAGTAAAGTGGGTGATCAGATAGAAGATACAAGAGATTAAGCCTGAGAGGTTTTTTCCCTACTTTTATTTTCCCTCCAAAGATGCTGGCTATTACATGGAGTGGCCAATAGTATGTCGTTTTTAGAACAGTAGCATTTCCTCTTTGGGATGGAAATGCCCTATGAAATCACAGAGAGAAGGCATTTAATATAATAAAAGAGTAATATGCAAATTGACCCTCACTCTGTTATACCTAAGCCACTCCCACCAGCCAAGCCATGCCCACCAGCCAATCAGAGTGGCCATATGCAAATTAACCCAGCCAACATGATGGCCAGCAGCCACGGAGCTAGAGCAAACAGGAGACTTACATTGCACCAGCGATGGAGGAAACTGCCTGCCTAGGCTGTCTGGGCCTCTGCTCAAGGCAACAAGGTTTCAATTATAGAAGATAAATAAGCCCCAGAAACCTGATTCCAGCCAGCCTTGCTGGGATGTTGGGTCAATGGGAGCTGTGGGCAGCCTGAAAACAGCCCTCAGCCCCTCACCCAGGCTTGCCAGGCACGCCAGCAGGTGGACATCCCCCGAAGGGTCCCAGACTGAGAGAGGGCACAGGCTAGGCTGATGGACCCCCCCAAGTGCACAAATTTTTGTGCACTGGGCCCCTAGTCTTAAAATAAATGAGATTAGTTTTCCTCTGAAGGGTGAGCACACCTCCTAGATTTTCCTCTCTTAAGAAAATTGTACATAAGGGAAGTTTTTGAAAGGAAAAATTAAAGCTGAATTATACCTCTAATTAAGATATAATAAGTTGCTATTGACTGTCACTCTCACCCTAACAAACAAAATATGTGGGTAAAACCCCTCTCTCTATATAATAATCAAAAATAGATATGAAATCCTATAATCTAAACTAATAAAAGCGAAATAGTAAAATTAACCGTTTCTCCGAGAAAGGTAAGCCACGCCCACAAGCCAATCAGAGCGGCTGTATGCAAATTAGCCCAGCCAACATGGCGGCCGCCACTCACAGACCTGAGTAAACGGCAGTTTCCATTGCGGCAGGAGCGAAAGTGAAGCTGCGCCTGCTCCACTTAAACTGGCTCTAGCAAAACACAGATTTGAAACAATATAACAATCACAGAATCCTCGGGAGAGCAGCCGGGGCCTAACCAGTAAAAGTAACAATTGTTTCGTTTTAGACGCGGCGAGGTGAAGCAGAAAGGAGGCTTCCTTAGTAGTTAGAAGGCCGCCTTAAAGGAACAGTGTATCAATTATAGAAGATAAACAAATCCCCAGGCCTTAAAGGAACAGCATCAATTATAGGAGTTAAACCTTAGCAACCTGCGTCCAGCCAGCCTTGCTGGGATATTGGGTCAATGGGAGCTGTGGGCAGCCTTAAAGCCTCTCACCCAGGCTGGTCAGGCACGCCAGCAGGTGGACATACCCCAAGGGGTCCCAGACTGTGAGAGGGCACAGGCCGGGCTGAGGGACTCCCAAGTGCACAGAGCGGCTGCAGGGCGGGACAGCGCAGGACCCAGGACCCGTGAGAGGGAAACAGGTGGCAGGGTTGGAGGGCACTGGGAAGCGGGTAAGAGGTGGCAGGGGGTTGGCGGCCTGTTTGGTGGGCTTCCCAGGCCCTTTGCGGGGCATTGGGGAGCGGGAAAGAGGTGGCAGGGGGTCGGTGGCCTGCTTGGCAGCTGTCCAGGCCCTTGGAGGAGCATCAGGGAGCGGGTAAGAGGTGGCAGGGGGTCGGTGGCCTGCTTGGTGGGCTTCCCAGGCCCTTGGAGGAGCATCAGGGAGCGGGTAAGAGGTGGCAGAGGTCAGCGGCCTGCTTGGTGGGCTTCCCAGGCCCTTTTCAGGGCATCAGGGAGCGGGTAAGAGGTGGCAGGGGGTCAGTGGCCTGCTTGGAGGGCTTCCCAGGCCCCTTGCAGGGCACCAGGAAGTGGGAAAGCAAGGTGGTGGGACGGGGAGCAGGAAAGAGGCAG
>PVJC01020754.1:0-28871 GCA_004026665.1 Murina feae
ATTTTTATGTACATAGATAATATTGCATGTATTGTGTACATATAATATATTTTACTATGTATTATTTATTATAGCTATGTGTAATGCATATTATGTATAAAAAATTTAGATTCCTACCTCTTGTGAATAAACTAACCCCCCCTTCTGAATGGTATGCAGCTGTTTAGCTTTTTAAATTAATGAATTGTATGTAGTTTAATCTCTTTTCCTATAATACCCACAGGTAACTATAATATATTTATACAAGTTTCAAATTATATATATTTTGTATTATAAGTGTACTTGAGCCTTTTTATTATTCTATTTTATTGCAGATATTCTCGTTCAGGAGTTTGTGAAATTTGGATCACTAGATACATATTTGAAAAAGAATAAGAATTCTATAAATATATTATGGAAACTTGAAGTGGCTAAACAGTTGGCATGGGCCATGCATTTTCTAGTAAGTAATTAGTATATTCTTTAAAAAAAAAATCATCACCCAAGGATATATATTATTGGTTTTAGAAAGAGAGGGAGAGAGAAAAAACAAAACATTGATGTAAGAGAAAACATTGATTGGCTGCCTCCCATACATGCCTGACTGAGGCTCGAACCTGCAATCTTTTGGTGTATGGGACAGTGCTCCAACCACTGAGCAACCCAGACAGGGCAGTATATTCTTCATCAGGTATTTTATTTAGTGAAGCAATGTAAAAGGATCTTGACCTGGGAACAAGAAATAAGTCTGTAAATGGATGCTGAGTTATTTAAAATCATCTGTTTGTTTTATGAAAGGTATTATTTTAGGCATATATTTATTTATATAAAGTAACTTTTAATATAGTTTTGTCATTTCACCAATCTCTTAGAACTGATGACAAACTAAGTTTATGTCACTTGTGTTTAAAGAATTTAACAAAAAATTATGCAGAAATGTGCTAACTATGGATAGCAGAAAATTCCTTAGAATATACCTTGTTGTAGTGTTTCTGGGCAATTAGAAATTATGTCCAATAAGAAAGCAATACTTCTGGAGAAGCAGAGGGCCAACCAGGGATCAGACCCCTCAGAGCACACCTATATTCTGCTGCTGAAAATAAATAGTATTTCTCTCAGCTACTACCTAAAAATAGGTACTACTTAAAATCTCAACTTTAAGAGTGAAGTGGCTTTGGGTAGTTTTAATGTATTTGTTTTATTCTGGGCATAGATTATCGTGTCATTTAAAATGTAAAACAGGAAGCACAGTGTTGCCATAAAATTTCCTATTATTATCTCAAAGCATACCTACTACAAATCAATGTTTATTAATAGTCTTATTTTTCTTTTTTAAATCCATTTGGGGCTTAAGATATATTAAATGTTATATATTTGTGCATTGATATTTGAATATATTTATATTTTACTCTAATAGGAAGAAAAAAACCTTATTCATGGGAATGTGTGTGCCAAAAACATTCTACTTATCAGAGAAGAAGACAGGAAGACAGGAAATCCTCCTTTCATCAAACTTAGTGATCCTGGCATTAGTGTTACAGTTTTGCCAAAGGACAGTAAGTTCTATAGGGATCATATTTAATTTTATTAAGCTTTACTTGGAGGGTTGCATAAACAACATGTTAATTTTTCTTAGACCATTTTATTGGCATGTTCTTGATTAATAATAAAATTTATCTACCATATTTTCTGGCATAGAAGATGACTTTTTAACCCAGGAAAATCTTCTCAAAAGTCGGGGGTCGTCAGTGGAGCCGGACAGAGACTGCAAGTGTCTCCGGTCGGTCGGCTCCTTTTTGTGCCGCATATGGTCTCCGTCCGGACTTTTTTTTTTTATATGTATATATATAAAGATCTTTTTAAAAAATATATATATATTATTGATTTTTCACAGAGAGGAAGAGAGAGGGATAGAGAGAGGGATGAGAGAGAAACATCGATCAGCTGCCTCCTGCACACGCCCCACTGGGAATGTGCTGGCAACCAAGGTACATGTCCTTGGCTAGAATTGAACCTGGAACCCTTGAGTCCACAGGCCGACGCTCTATCCACTGAGCCAAACTGGTTAGGGCTGTCCGGACTTTTTAATCCAAGAAAATCTTCTCAAAAGTTGAGGGTTGTCTTATACGCCCAGTTGTCTTATACGCCAGAAAATACAGTACTATTTTTAGCAATCTAAGTTATAGTTACATCCTAGTCTCTGTCCATTTGTCCTTTATAAGCATGCTACTAGGTATTAGTGCTAATTCAATGGCAGCAGGAATCCCTATTTGGGGTTTGGTGAAAAAGGAAATTTTATCAGTGCAAAACAGCTTAATTGTGATACAGCATTGCTGTGAATATAGCAAGACTGTGAGGCAACTCTGGGGCCAGGCCCCTCTTTGGCTAGACAGCTCTGCTCTGCTCCTTGATGGTCTGCTCTGCTTTGTGCCAGTCTGCTTTACACTGTGCTAGTCTGCTGTGCTGTGCTTTGGTCTGCTCTATTCTGTGCAAGTCTGCTCTGGCCTGCACTGGTCTGCTCTATGTTCTCCGCTGTGAAGCCAGGGAAATGCAGTTCTCAGTATTTGGAGGAAATAGAAAGTGCCTTCTAGAGCCAGAGGGGAGCTGGCTTATATAGACAGAAGTTCCAGACCCTGGTCCTTGACTGGTCTGTCCTGATGTAAATGAAGACTCCAAATCTTCACAGTTTGATTGGTCCAAAAAGTACTGTCCTTATTGGTCAGAATAGAGCCCTCTAATTGGTTGCAGCTGCACAGCTTCTGTTGGATGGGGAAAACTTTAGTCTTGTTGGTTGAAATACGATTTCAGAAACTCCTTTATAAAGACTAACTCAAATAGCAGAAACAATACAGCAGGCAGTTCAGTGCAGAGGCCAGTAGTATAGTGTAGACTTCTTCCTAAAGTGCAGTTTGTATGAGAGGTTCTTGTACAGAAATGGTTGCTAGGCCCTAAGGGTTTTTTGTTTTGTTTTGTTTTTTTAATTTGAGCCCAGTTAGCTCCCAGGAGCCCTTCTTAGTAGGCATCTTCTTTCTCAGGGCCCACAGGACTATAAGGCAGTGTTTTAAAAAAAATTTTATTGTTGAAAATATTACAAATGTTCTCCTTTCCCCCCCCCCCCCACTGACCCCTTCTAACCCTCACCCAACCCCACACCTACCTTCCCTTTGTGATTTGACAGTCTTTTCTATACTTCTATACTTCTGAATCTATTTTGTTAATCAGTTTATTTTGTTCTTTAGATTCCACATATGAGTGAGATTATGTGATACTTGTCTTTTTCTGACTGGCTTATTTTCCTTAGTTTAATACTCTCTAGGTATAAAATGTCCATACTACCCAAAGCAATTTATAGATTCAATGCAATCTCTTTTAAAATACCAATAGCATATTTCACAGATCTAAAACAAATAATCCAAAAATTTATGTGGAGCCAAAAAAACCTTGAATAGCCATAGCCATCTTCAGAAAGAAGAACAAAGTTGAAGGGATCACAATACCAGGTATCAAGTTATACTACAGAGCCACGGTAATCAAAATAGCCTGGTACTGACACAAGAACAGGCCTGTAGATCAATGGAATACAACAGAGACCCCCATAAATCAACCTGTCATTATTCTTTTTTTATATATAAAAATTTTAAATGTTTTTATTAATTTCAGAGAGGAAGGGAGAGGAAGAGAGAGATAGAAACATCAGTGATAAGAGAATTATTGATCGGCTGCCTCCTGCATGCCCCCCACTGGGGATGGAGCCCACAACGCAGGCATGTGCCCTTGACTGGAATCGAACATGAGACTCTTCAGTCTGCAGGCCAACACTCTATCCACTGAGCCAAACCAGCCAGGGCTGTCATTATTCTTAATATTTGACGAAGGAAGTAAGAGCATACAATGGAGTCAAGACAGTCTCTTCAATAAATGGTATTGGGAAAATTGGACAGGTCCATGCAAAAAAAATGAAACTACACCACCAGCTTACACCATACACAAGAATAAACTCAAGCCCTAGCTGATTTGGCTCAGTGGATAGAGTATTGGCCTTTGGACCTAAGGTTCTCAGGTTCAGTTCTGGTCAAGGGCACATGCCTGGGTTGTGGGCTTGATCCCAGCAGGGGGCATGCAGGAGGCAGCTGATCAGTGATTCTCTCTTGTCATTGATGTTTCTGTTCTCTCTCCCTCTCCCTTCCTCTCTGAAATCAATAAAAATATATTTTAAAAAAGAACAAACTCAAAATGGATAAAAGACTTAAATGTAAGTTATGAGACCATAAAAATCGTAGAAGAAACCATAGGCAGCAAAATTTCAGACATCTCTTCTAGCAATATGTTTGCCGATACATCTCCTAGGGCAAGAGAAACAAAAGAGAAAATAAACAAATGGGATTACACCAAAATAAAAAGTTTTTGCACAGCAAAAGAAACCATCAACACAATGAAAAGGGAGTTCATTATATGGAAGAACATATTTGTGAATGATACATCAGATAAATATAATTTTGTTGTTAATCCTCACCCAAAGATATTTTTCTATTAACTTTTAGAGAGTGTGGAAGGGAGGGGGATAGACAGAATAAACATCAATGAGAGAGAAACTCATTGATTGGTTGCCTTCCGCATGTGCCCCAACTGGGCCAGGGATTGAGCCTGCAGCCGGAAGTACATACCCTTGACTGGATCGAACTTGTAACCCTTCAGTCCCTGGGCCAATACTGTATCCACTGAGCCAAACTGACTATCCCTAATTATGTATGAACAGTCAGATTTTATTCATTCTTTATTTTTATATTTATTTAGAGACTGAGATAATATGTGAAAATCTTAGCTGTATTTCTGAGTATTTCCTAGAGTAGATCACTACAGTGCAATTACTGGATCAAGGGATGGGAACATTTTTTAGGCTCTCGATACAAAGTCATCAGGGAATGCTCTGAAAAAGTGGTACTCAGTGACCTCAGAGGGCTTTCAAGCATTGAAGAACTTTTAATTTAATACATTAAAATCACACCTCATTGTTTTGCTTTGCTGTTCTATGGTTATTCATGACACTAAAGAATTTTTCATAAGTTTATTGTATATTTCTATTTTATTTATTTTAATTTTTAAAATATATTTTTATTGATTTCAGAAAGGAGGCAGATGGAGAGAAAGAAACATCAATGATGAGAGAGAACCATTGATGGGCTGCTTCCTGCACACCCCACAGTGGGGATCAAGCCTGTAACCCAGGCATGTGCCCTGACTGGGAATCAAACCAGGACCTCTTAGTTCATAGGTCAATGCTCAACCACTTAGCCACATCAGTGGGCATGTATTTGTTTTTTCTGCACTGTTTCTTCACAGCTTTTGTTCATTTTTCTCTGCAGGTCTTAGTGAACTTTTTTCGATCAGTGTGTATTCTACATGAAACAATTTGGTTAACCTTTCTCATTTTGGTTGAATTCTTTACATCCTGATTTACCTTTTAATGTTTTTAACATTAAGAGTGTTTAAATATGAAAATTTATTGATAAGTATTTATAATTTCTTCCATTGCTTTTATACTTTGAAAATTCTTTCCAATCCATAGATCAAATATTTACCTAAATTTTTTTTCTAAATATTTTATGTTTTTTGTTTACATGTTCTTCTCTTTGAACTGGAGTTTATTTTGATGTTATGCAATGTATCTAAATGGACATTTTTTGGAGGACTTAGCCAGTTTTACCCTCTGTCTCTTTGGTATTAATTAATGTGTCCTTCTGTTGTCATCTGTATTCCTCCAAATACTGGGATGTGCTTTAGATGTGTACTTCTCATACCTTTGTCAAATAATTTTTGTTTTCTTTACTACTTTATACATAATTTTTAAAAAGTTTTAATTCCTAATCATGTATGGAAGTGCAGATTTTATCCATTTTGATGCATTCACACTGGATGTCTGTTGTTGTGTTGGCTGTTGTAATTTTTTTATTTGACAGTTTAAGGAAAAGAGGTCATTGCTCCTGACTAAGTAGTCAGGTATTGCATGTTTTAAAAATTCTTGCGGCACATGGGCTTAAAATTGGTGACTTAATGGGAAAAAGTTTAGTTGATCCAGGAGTTATTGTACAGGGTTCTAATTCTCTTAGTGCTAATAAAAAATAGTGTGATTTGGGGTAAATCATCCAGTCTTTATGGATCTCGGTGTTGTCACTGTTAAAAATGAGATCTTGAATTAGATGATTATTCAGATCAGTTTGAAAATGATTTGCATATTAAAGAATTACTTACTTGTGAGAACTATTTAACCATATTATGTTCCTATCACTTAAAAGTTCTTCAGGAGAGAATACCATGGGTACCACCTGAATGTATTGAAAATCCTAAAAACTTAAACTTGGCAACAGACAAATGGAGTTTTGGTACCACTTTGTGGGAAATCTGCAGTGGAGGAGATAAGCCTCTGAGTGCTTTGGATTCTCAAAGAGTAAGTTTATATAGATTGTGGGGTTGGATTAATTTTGTGATCCTTGATGATTCTTTCACATGATTTCATATTTTTTAATATAAAAAGAAGGGGTTTTAAGAAGAAGGGATTGATAAGGTATTACACTATTCTCAATGTGTGGTTCTTTAATTATAGAAGCTACAGTTTTATGAAGATAGACACCAGCTTCCTGCACCAAAGTGGACAGAATTAGCAAATCTTATTAATAATTGTATGGATTATGAACCAGATTTTAGACCTTCTTTCAGAGCCATTATACGAGATCTTAATAGTTTGTTTACTCCAGGTATGTATTATTGATTCTCCAGCTATCTTTCTGGGGTTTTTTTGTGTTTTTAAAAAAATATATTTTATTGATTTTTTACAGAGAGGAAGGGAGAGGAGGGATAGAGAGTTAGAAACATCGATGAGAGAGAAACATCGATCAGCTGCCTCCTGCACACCCCCCACTAGGAATGTGCCCACAACCAAGGTACATGCCCTTGACCGGAATCGAACCCGGGACCCTCCAGTCCATAAGCCAACGTTCTATCCACTGAGCCAAACCGGTCATACCTTTCTGTTTTTGTTTTTGTTTTGTATTTAACAAATCTTTACTAATTTTGTAATTCTCTCAATAAGTTCTTTGATGTCTTTTAGAATCTCATATGGGCATATGACTTTCATACTTCATACAGATTCTAGACTCCTTGATTAAGCAATTTTTACATTAAAAAAAGTCCTTGTCTCCTTCATTTACCCAATTTTTAGTTTGCTACTTGATGACTAGTATATTATAAAAGCTTGTCTTATTTGAGTTTTTTAAAAAACAATTGTTTTCATATATTTTATAATTCATTTTCTAAACATGAAGTAGATTTGTTTTTTCCACTCCTTTAAAGTATGTAGCTAAATATGCATGTGTCTGACCTACAGGTATTTCCTTTTCTAGTATTACTAATTTCACAAAGAAATCAGAATATGTTCTTCATAAATATAAAAACTGCCTATTTTATAAAGTGATTATTTATTCTTTGTAAAAATCTTTCTTGAAAGCCTGTCAGATTGTGGGTAATAAGTAAAGGCTCCATTAATATAATTCAAACTATTAACATTATCCTGTGTTTAGTACTTCTAATTCAATTCTAATTATTTTGGTCAGCTTGAATACATATTAACCCAGAGAATTTATTTGCCAGCTTATGGTGTAATATTCTTTATTTCTGCAGATTATGAATTGTTAACAGAGAATGACATGTTACCAAATATGAGGATAGGTGCCCTAGGGTTTTCTGGGGCTTTTGAAGACCGGGACCCTACTCAGTTTGAAGAGAGACACTTGAAATTTCTGCAGCAACTTGGCAAGGCAAGATGAAATAAGCTTTTAAATAGTTAAATTATAACCATAGAACATTTTATTTAGAAAAAAATGCTTTAAAGATTCTCTAAAGTTCACATTTCATAAAACTTCAAGGAGTACTTGTAGAAAAAAAGTTTAGTTGTCAGATACTGGAGAAGTGCTGTGTTAAACAGTTATCTTTAAGAAGAACTTTTCAAAATCTTTAACATGTGATATACATTGAACATCTTCAAAAATTAGGTAACATTTCCCCAACTGATTTGACCATGGGACTGTTTCTTGGTAGGGGGTGCTTTATTTATGAACTAGAGAAAGGGACAATTAAGCCCTTCTTCTTCTTTTAAATCTTCAACTGAGGATATATTTATTGATTTTAGAGAAAGAGAGAGAGAGAGAGAAAGAGAGAGAGAGAGAGAGAGAGAGAGAGAAATATTGATGTGAGAGACAAACATCCATCGGTTGCCTCTCATAGGCACCACAACAATGAACGTGCAACCTAGGTACGTGTCCTGACTGGGAATTGGACCTGTGACCTTTTGATGCTTCAACTGAGCCACACCAGCCAGAGCTAAATTAAGCCTTTCTACTCACTTCCATTTTAGTCATCTGAGGAACAAATAATCTGATTGTTCAGAGTCTAGATGTTGACTGGACTATGTTCACTTTACACAGGCCTCTCCATAGAATTTTCACAACATGGCAGCTGAAGGCAAACACCCAATGTGGAAACCATGGTCTTTTTATAACCTAATTTCAGTAGTGACATCTCTTCACTGTTGTCTGACCTGTGTAATAGAGATTTAACTTTGAACTTATATGTGGTCTAAGTTTTTTTAAAAATTGACTTCAGAAATATAACTGAAAATATAGTCTCTTAGAAACTTCAGTTCAACACTATGTTGTTCTGTTCTTTAAGAATGTAATAATATCCAAAATATGTTACTTTGTTTAATGCCTAAAACTTAATTATAAATATTATATATCAACTCTGTGTAGATAATAAATCTTAATAAAAAGAGGTTTCTTTAATGACTCACCTTAAAAACAAAAAAGGGGAAACATCCCCTTAGGCTGAAAATTTACTTTCTTGAGCAAATAATACAGACTGTGTAATAATCTGCTCAGACTGACATAATAAAATACCATAGACTTAGTGGCTTTACCATCAGATATTTGTTTCTGATAGTTCCAGAGGCTGGAAAGTCTGAAATCAAGGTTCTGAAAGGGTTTGGTTACTGGTGAGGGCTTTCTTATTGGTCCTCATTAGGCCACCTTATTGACAGAGAGCTTTAGTGTCTCTTCCTCCTCTTCTTTTTTTTTTTTTTTGTTTTGTTTTGTTTTGTTTTGTTTTGTTGTTGTTGTTAATCCTCACCTGAGATTTTTTCCATTGATTTTTGGAGAGAGTGAAAAGGAATGAGGGAGGAGGAGAAAGAGAGAGAAATATCTATGTGAGAGATACATCGACTGGTTGCCTCCCGTGCAAGTCCAAATTGGGGCTGGGGATCAGACCTGCAACCCAGGTACGTGGCATTGACCAGGAATTGAACCCCCTATCATTCGGTGCTTGCCTGACACTTGAAGCACTGAGTCACACTGGTCAGGCCTCTTCTTTTTATAAAGGCACCAGCTCTATCAGATTAAGGCCTCACCCTTATGACTCCATTTATCCTTTATTGTCTCTTCACAGACCCAGTCTCCAAATACATTAGGGGGTTAGGCTTTATCATATGAATTTTGGGGAGACATACACACTCCATCCAGCTCACTGACAGTAATACCAAAGGGTGTATTGTAAAAAAGTAAAGTTCTTCCTGGAAGATAGAGATAGATAGCATGTCCCTTGGGCTGTCTTAATAATTAATATTCATGATTTTTGGAAGTTGTTTATATTTCAGCTTTTAATTCCTTTTGAATAAATTAAATATATATGTTTACTACCCACCTGTGGAATTACTATTTTCTTTTTTGTCTTGAAAGTTACCTAATCTAAGCTTAGGGATGAGTGTTAATTCTGACTGTTGGAATTGCTAATGTAATTCGAATTTGTTAGTGTTTGTGTGGAAAATTTGAGATTTCTGTACTGATGTGCTGTAATGTTCAGGGTAACTTTGGGAGTGTCGAGATGTGCCGGTATGACCCTCTACAAGACAACACTGGGGAGGTGGTGGCTGTGAAAAAGCTCCAGCACAGTACTGAAGAGCACCTCAGAGACTTTGAAAGGGAAATAGAAATCCTTAAATCCCTGCAGCATGACAACATTGTAAAGTACAAGGGAGTGTGCTACAGTGCTGGTATGTTGCCATTGAAACCTATTTTGAACTCAAACTATGTTGTTGGCATCCTGTGTAATAGAAACATACCGTGTCAAGATGTGGACTTATAACAGTTCCCAGAAAGGGAAGACGGAAGACTGCTTGGTGATGGTGGACTGTAACTACAGAAAATCTCTGGTTAATCATTCTCTTCACTGAAAATGGTTGTTATCACCCTTGCTTATGCTTATTAAGCAAATATCATTTTCAAAGAAAGAAATTCTTTGCTCATATTGTCTTTAAAAATATAATACTTAGATGCTTTTTGTTCAGTACAAAATGGGGAGAAAGGAAGTTTTCTCAGCTTATTTTGATTTGCATACAGGGTTACAGAAGACTAAAACAACTATTTTAAAGCTTTTTAAAACTTTTTGATTCAAAAAGCTTGTGTTCTTTACTATTTCACCTTTAATTTACAAATAAATTCTGTCATCTTAGACTCAGATTTTATATATCTCTAAGTCATTTATGTATGGTTGTTTTGAATATTTTAGCAGTAAAATATGGCAAAGGATAACATTATGTTTCCATTTGTGTTTTAAAAGGCCGGCGTAATCTAAGATTAATTATGGAATATTTACCATATGGAAGTTTACGAGACTATCTCCAAAAGCATAAAGAACGAATAGATCATAAGAAACTTCTGCAATATACATCTCAAATATGCAAGGTACCTAATATTCTGGCTATTAGTTGTAGATGAAGTGAACATGTTGAGGTAATTGTTAAGAAATTCTCTAGTTTATCTTAGATAATTAAGGGAGTATAAATAAGCAAGACCATTGAAATTGTTTATGTTTACAAAACTGGCTGAAAGAAAAAATGTTATTTTTGTCCATAGGGTATGGAATATCTTGGTACAAAAAGGTATATCCACAGGGATCTGGCAACAAGGAATATATTGGTAGAGAATGAAAACAGAGTTAAAATTGGAGATTTTGGATTAACCAAAGTCTTGCCACAAGACAAAGAATACTACAAAGTGAAAGAACCTGGTGAAAGTCCTATATTCTGGTGAGTATATTTTAGTATAATAAAATGAAATTTTAGAGCATAAACTTAAAATTTCATTTTTACTATTAATAGTTCGTCATTTATATATTTACTAGAGGCCTGGTGCATGAATTCATGCACAGGTGGGGTCCGGCTGGCCCACCCTGCTCTGGGTTGGGAGTGCAATTGGGGAGGCCGGCTGAGAAGCGGGGTTGCGGTCAGTTGGTGGGCCAGCCCTGTCCCCTGGTTGAACTCCCAGTTGGACTCCCAGTCAAGGGGACAATATGCATATTAGCCTTTTATTATATAGGATAATAGTAGCAAAAATTTCTCATATACTTGCATTGGGCTTAAATGCATGTCATGGATTATCTCATTTAATTCTCAAATGAATCCTTGGAGAATATGTATTAATATCTCATTTTAAGCATGAAGTTACTGAATTGTAGACAGGGTAAATAGCTTACTCAAGGTCAAGGTTTTTAGTTTCCACATACTATATCAAGGGAAATCATTTGGAATTTGTCCTTTTCTGTTTGACTTATTTCACTTAGCATGATACCCTTGAGGTGTTGGAGGTGTCCTAGGGAGATGGATGAAAATGGTGAAAGGGAATAAGCAGTACAAACTTCCAGTTATAAAATAAGTCACAGGATTATAACGTACAGCACAAAGAAGATAGTCAGTGGTATCATAATAACTTTGCATGGTGACAAATGGTTACTAGATATATCACTGTGATCACCTCATAAAGGTATATAAATGTTGAATAATTATGTTGTACATCTGAAACTCATATAATATTATATGACACAATACTTTAATAGAAAGAAAAGAAAGTATTAATTAGTTTTTTAAGTGTACCATAAGGGAAGGCAAGAACAAGAGGATGAGGGCTTGTAAGTGAATGGCATAATTGTAGAGCAAACAGAGCAATTGAGGCTAGAATGATATTGAGCCCTGAACAACATGTTAAAGAGTTCAGCCTTCATTTAGTAAACATTGTGTAGGTGAAAAATTTAGAGGCTTTATACAGGGAATAACATTGTGAGAGCCATATTTGGGGAATATGAATTTACTTTTTTTCCCCATCTACCTCTACTTTTGGTGCATAATATCAGTTCTCAAAGTATGGGGACCCCTAGTACCCCCTTTAGGGAGTCTGTTATCAAATATTATTTTAATACTAATACTAAGATACCATGTGCCTTTTTCACTCTCCTTTTTTCATGAATAGATAGTGGAATTTTCCACAGGTTATACTCTTATACTCTATATTAAACCAAACAGTAAAGAAACTTTAAAAATGTAAAACAATGCTACTCTTCTCACAGAAGCTTCTTTTTATAGTAATTTCAGCTTTTTTTTCAGTAATTTTTAAGAGTATATAGGGGCCTTTGACCTAATGGTTGGAGAACTGGTTTAGGGGGTACATTGTATTAAGGTGAGGCTAATAGCAGGGAGAAGCTAGAAAGAAAGTTTTATTTTCTTTAAGCGTTAATCCAGAAGGTATTGTGCATCAAAAGCAATCTGCTTATAGATTGCAAAGAGAGAAAGAAATCTTATTCTTTCTTATGGCCAAGCAAATTCAACCCATTACACACATTTTCTCATAATAAACAGTAACTAGTCCTCAACTAGAGGACTTGACATCGTATTTGTTACACATGGTTCATCCTAAATTCACTGGGTAATTGAAGTCACCAGGTGTTAGCTAATTGGCTTTACCAAAGCAAAAATAAACTATAACTTATGACAAGAGATAATTTTGTAACTTGGAAGGAGGCATCTGCTGAAGTCAGGTTCCTACCCTCTCACAGAAACTGAAAAGTAGGGGTGCTAACTTCCTTAATGATTATATTACAAAGTGATGGTTCCCAGGTTCTTGAGAAAAAACATATGAAGCTGGCAAGAGGCATTTGAGCAAAAGCTTTAAAAAATATTTACATACATTTGAAAGAGATAAAGAATTTACAATGGTAAGTTTTCTAAAATAAATGCTTTAAGGAAAGAGGGGGAAGAGTCATTTTCCTCATTTTCAAAAAGGATAATTATATTTTTTCTTTTTGATTTGTATTTATTCTTACAGTAGTGATGCGAGAGAGAAACAGCTTTGCAGATTGGAGGAGGGAGGAGTGAGGAGGTGATTATAGGAGTACTTTCAGAAAAACCAAAGGATGAGAATAGTTTACAATGGTTGGGGGAGTAGCACTGTCTTCAGGGATGTTATGTTCCATTTGTGAGCTAAAGCTAACATTTATTTAAAAATATAACTAAATACATTAAATGTTTTTAAAAACTAAATATAAAATGAATATAGCATTGCATGGTTAATTGTGTGCCATAGGCTATAAGTATTATAGAAATTCAGTAGCATTGGGTCATAAAATCCTTAAGTCAGAGAAGGATTTGTGGAAGTGAGTATATTTTATTTTATTCTATTTTGAAGTGAGTATGTTTTAGAGGAGAGATTAAATTTTTGTAATTTATATTTTAAATCTCTGTTTTAATCTTAAACAGATCTTTGTCATTACTCTCTATAATAAGGGTAAACTTAGCAATGTAACCAGGATATTCACAGTCCATTCACCAAAAATCTCCCTTGGTTAGTGTTGATACTTGAGTAGATAGTGGCACCATTTCTCCCAGACTTTCTAATTTTCTGTGCTCCTTTCCAAAAATCACTTCCTTGGGATGAGCAGGTTCTTTCTTTTATATGTTAACTAGAGGCCCAGTGCATGGATTTGTGTACATTGAAAGGAAATTAATTAGAAGCTGCCTGGCAGGGCGGGACTGGGTGTGAGGGGCCAAACACTCCCTGGAGCCAACCTCCCGCGGTCCCTCCCCAGCTGGCCACACCTGGGCCAGCGCCAGGTCTCGAAGGGCATCTGCAGAGTGAGCAGGGTCCCTCCAGCAGGTCGGGTCCCTCGGCTTGGCCTGCGGGAATCAGGCAGAAACCAGAATTCTGACAACCCTCGAGGGGCCCTGGTGTGCAGCAGGGCACTCTGCAAAGTTGCTGTCACTGGTCAGCTCCCATATTGAGCGTCTGCCCCCTTTAGATCAGTGCATATTATACCTACCAGCCAGTCAGCTGGTCACTTAGCCTTTTATATATATACTAGGGGCCCGGTGCACAAAAATTTGTGCACTTGGGTGGGGGGGGGGGTCCCTCAGCCCGGCCTGCCCCCTTTCACAGTCCAGGACCCCTCAGTGGATGTCCTACTGATGGCCACAGTCTGGCAGCAGAGACTCAGAGCAGGTGCCATGTATGTGTGTGTGTGTGCCCACACATGTGCGTGTATTTGTGTGTGCCCACTGAGGACAGTGTGTGCACTGTCCTCAGAGGAGGCACTCTCTGTGTGTGTGTGTGTGTGTGTATGAGTGTGTGTGTCCCTGCCTGGGACCTGCCCCTAGCTGCATAGGAGGCTCAGAGCAGGTGCCCCATGTATGTGTGTATGTTTGTCTCTGTGTCTGTCTCTTGGGGGCATAGTGCCAGCCACACTATGGAGACTTGGAGAAGGCACCCCTCTGTATTGATTTCTCAGATTCCTGGCCTCACCTATGTGTTGTTCTCTCCCTTGAGCTGTGGCCGGGGCTGGGTGCTGCCTGCCCCCCATGCTTGCCTACTCCCAGATCACCAGATCACGGTGGCAACTAAGGAGCAGGCCCTGATGCTTGCTGCCTGGCGGCTGTACATGCCTGCTGGCAATACAATCATGGTTGCTGGAGCAAGGCCCTGCTACTTGGCCCTACTCCTGGCCCTGCCCCTGCGTGCCTGCTGGCAACACAGATCCGGGTGGCGGCCAGGATGCTTGCTGCCTGTCCCTGGCGTTTGGAGCCTGCTCAAACCCCATCACCACTGCTTCCTGTCCCTGTGAGGGTGCTTGCTCAAACTCCATCACTGATGCTGCTTGTCCTGTGCTCATTCCTGCTCAAACCCCATCGCCACTGCTTCCTGTCCTTGTGTTCCTTCCTGCTCAAAAAGATCACAGCTGCTTCCTGTCCCTGTGCTCGTCCCTGCTCAAACCTGATTGTTGTTCCTGCTCAAACCGATGGCGCTGCTTCCTGTCCCTGTGCTCGTTCCTGCTCAAACCTGATTGCTGTTCCTGTTCAAACCAATCGCTGCTGCTTCCTGTCCCTGTGCTCGTTCCTGCTCAAACCGGTTGCCACATCTTCCTGTCCCTGTGCTCTTCCTGCTCACACCCGATTTCAGTTCCTGCTCAAACCAATCGGCGCTGCTTCCTGTCCCTGTGCTCGTTCCTGCTCAAACGCCATTGCCGCTGCTTTCTGTCCCTGTGCTAGTTCCTCCGAGTGCCTGCCCCGAGATCCATCGCTTTCCAGCCTCCAGCCTGCTTGCTCCTCCCATCCCCCCACCCCGTCCCTCCCGTGTGGCCTGCAGGAAGGCAACAGATGGCGGCGGCAGCCACAGGCAAGCCTCTGTGTGTCCGCCGCCGCCATCTTGGCTGGGCTAATTTGCATACAGCCGCTCTGATTGGCTGGTGGGCGTGGCTTACCCCGTCCTGGAGAAATGGTTAATTTCAATATTATGCTTTTATTAGTTAAGACTAGATGCCCATTGCACAGAGAGATTCATGTAATAGGCCTTCCCTTCCCCTGGCTGCCGGCACCGGCTTTCCTCTGGCACCCAGGACCCAGGCCTTGGCTCAGGCCAGAGCCTTCACTCTTTGCCACTTGGGCCCCGGAGCCTTCACTCTTCGCTGCTCGGGCTCTGGAACCTTGGATCTTCGCCACTTGGGGCCCGGAGCCTTGGGTCTTCACCGTGTGGACCCTGGAACCTTCACTCTTCGCTGCTCAGGCCCCCGAACTTCACTCTTTGCCGCTCGGGCTCTGGAACCTTGGATCTTCGCCACTTGGGGCCCGGAGCCTTTATTCTTCTGCCACCTGCCCCGCCCCTGCTGCTGCCAGGCTACACCCGCCATTGCTGCCAGCCTCCATCTTGGCTGTGTTAATTTGCGTACAGCCGCTCTGATTGGCTGGTGGATGTGTCTTAGGCGTCCCAGAGAAACGGTTAATTTCATTTCAATATTACTCTTTTATTAGGTAGACTAGAGGCCCGGTGCACAAAAATTTGTGCACTCGGGGGTCCCTCCGCCCAGCCTATGCTGTCTTGCAATTTGGAACCCCTCAGGATATGTCCACCTACTGGCTTAGGCCCACTCACCGAGGGATTGGGCCTAAGCTGGCAGTCAGACATCCCTCTGGCAGCCCGGGGGCCCTTAGGGGATGTCCACTTGCCAGTGGGGAGCAGGCCTAAGCTGCAGTAGGACATCCTTAGTGCTGCTGAGGAGGCAGGAGAGGCTCCAACCACCACCACTGTACTGGCAACCATCAGCCTGGCTTGTGGCTGAGCAGAGCTCCCCCTGTGGGAGTGCCCTGACCACCAGGGGCAGCTCCTGCATTGAGCATCTGCCCCCTGGTGGTCAGTGTGTGTCATAGTGACCAGTCATTCCTAGTGGTTCTGCTATTAGGGTCAATTTGCATATTATCCTTTTATTATATAGGCTGGAGGCTTGTTGCATGGGTGGGGGCCAGCTGGTTTGCCCTGAAGAGTGTCCTGGATCAGAGTGGGGGTCCTGCTGGGGTGCCTGGCCAGCCCGGGTGAGTGACTGCTGGCTGTATGCAGGCTGGCCACAGCCCCTTCAAGGTGGGTGTCCCCCCCACTGGGGTGCCTGGCCAGCCTGGATGAGGGGCTGAGGGCTGTTTTCAGGCTGGCCACATGCCTGGCCAGCCTGGGTGAGTGGCTGATGGCTGTTTGTATGCTGGCCACAGTCCTTTCAGGGAGGGGGGTCCTTCTGGGGTGCCTGGCCAGCCTGGGTGAGGAGTTGATGGCTGTTTGCAGGCTGGCCAAGGCCCCCAGCAACCCAAGCTCTCAGCAAGGCTGGCTGGAAGCAGGTATCTGGGATTTATTTCTCTTCTATAATTGAAGCTTTGTTTCTTTAACTGGAGCCCAGCTCGGGTTGCCCTTGACAACCCAGGTTCCCAGCACTTCCTTGAGCCCAAGCTGGCTAGAAGCAGGTATCTGGGGTTTATTTGTCTTCTATAATTGAAACTTTGTTACCTTGAGCGGAGGCCACAGCTGGCCAAGGCAGGTGGGAACCTTAGCTTCCTCCATTGCCTGGGCAAGCCTCCTGCTTATTCCAGTTCTGTGGCTGCTGGCCCCCATCTTGGCTTGGTTAATTTGCATATAGTCGCTCTGATTGGCTTGTGGATGTGTCTTAGGTATAGCAGAGTGACACCAATTTGCATATTACTCTTTTATTAGAATACTAGGGGCCCGGTGCACAAAAATTTGTGCACTCAGGTTGTCCCACAGCCCGGCCTGTGCCCTCTCACAGTCTGGGACCCCTCGGGGGATGTCCATCTGCTGACGTGCCTCAGGCTGCCCACAGCTCCCATTGACCGAAGGTCCCAGCGAAGCTGGCTGGAATCAGGTTTCTGGGGTTTATTTATCTTCTATAATTGAAACTTTATTACCTTGAGCCGAGGCCTAGGCAGGCAACAGAAGCCTCCTGTTTGCTTCAGCTCTGTGGCTTCTAAATTGAAACATTGTTGCTTGAGCAGAGGCCTGCCGGCCTAGTCAGGCAATTGCAGTGGAAGTCTCCTGTTTGTTCCAGCTCCATGGTTGCCAGCCAGCATCTTGGCTGTGTTAATTTGCATACAGTGTTTTGATTGGCTGGCAGGCGTGGCTTTGGCTGGTGGGCGTGGTTTGGGTGTCTCAGAGTGATGGTTAATTTGCATATTACTTTTTTATATTAGATATATATATGTATGTATATATATATATATATATATATATATATATATATATATATATGCAAACACACACACTAGAAGCCTGTTGCACAAAGAGTCACGCAATAGGCCTTCCTTCCCCTGGCTATTGGCAACGATTTTCCTCCGGCACCTGGGAGCCAGGCCTTTGGTCTGGCTGTAGCAGAGAAGCCAAGCCTCAAGGCTAGACTTATCTGCTGTGGCTGCAGCAAGGCTTGACTTCTCCACTGCGGCTGCAGTCTTCAGTTTCCAGTCTTCACTCCAGCCAGAGCCATCAGTCTTTGCTCCGCACCTACATATGCAAATTAACTGCCAGTTTTATTGGGTTAATTTGTATAGTCACTCTGATTGGCTGGTGGGCATAGCGGAGTGATGCCAATTTGCATATTTCTCTTTTATTAGTGTAGAGATAGATAGATAGATAGATAGATAGATAGCTTCAAGTCTTGCTCCAGTTTAGAAGCAACGTTTTCTCTCTATGGTATTTTGCAGTTAAACCTGGTGTTTCCTACAGAGACAAAAATGTCGTTTTTTTGTTTGTTGTTGTTATTTTTAGTTTTGAGTTATCTTTATGTATTTGGAGATTCCTAAGACCATTCTCAAGTTTGATATTCACTAGGAGGATTCATAGCACTCAGCATACAGCCATATTCGTAGCTATGACTCGTTACAGGGAAAGGACACAAAGGAAATCAGCAAAGGGAAAAAGAGTCTGGGGCAAAGCTGGAGGAAACCAAGAACAATCTTCCAAGGTCCTCTCAGTAAAGTCATGTGGGACACATTTCCTTTTCCCAGCAGTAAATTGTGACAGCACAGTAACCAAAGTTTGTATTGGGACTGGACACGTAAGCACCCTCTGCCTGGTATGTACCACAATTTCAGACTCTTAGAGGGAAAGTAGATATTCAGCACAAACCATGTAGTTTGCAGAAACATTTTAGGCACAGTGAACCCCTCTTATCATTTAGGGAATTGTGGAAACACTCCTGAAATTTAAGTTCCAGGTACCAGTCAAGTGTCAACATTGCAAGCAGGCCTTTTTTAGGATGGCAGCCTCAAGCTTTCTTGTACATCTTGCTTTTTTTTTTTTAATCCACTTGCTTTGCAGCTACAAACAAGTTGGCACATCAAGTAACTGCCTTTTAAATGCTTTCCTATTTCACAGGTATGCTCCAGAATCACTGACAGAGAGCAAGTTTTCTGTGGCCTCAGATGTTTGGAGTTTTGGAGTGGTTCTATATGAACTTTTCACCTATATTGAGAAGAGTAAAAGTCCACCAGCGGTCAGTATGTTTTTATTTACTTTCAACTTGTTTTTTTTAACATGAGAAAAGCTTTTGCAAATAATAATAGTAAGCTTAAAGCTCATCTAGCCTCTTATTGCTTATTTATAATACAACATCCAACAAAATAACCCTAAACTTATTGATTAAATTAACTTGAATTTTTAAAAAGAAGAAGGGTAGAGTACTATCCTATATAATAAAAGCCTAAGGGGCATTGCGCAATGTCACAAGATGGCCACCACAAGTTGTCACAAGATGGCCACTACAAGATGGCCACCACAAGATGGCCAGCAGGGAAGGGCAGTTGTTGGTGATCAGGCCAGCAGGGGAGGGCAGTTGTGGGGAACAGGCCTGGAGGGGAGTGTAGTTAGGGGCGATCAAGCCAGCAGGGGAGGGCAGTTGTGGGGAACAGGCCTGGAGGGGAGGGTAGTTAGGGGCAATCAAGTCAGCAGGGGAGGGCAGTTAGGGGCAACCAGGTCGGCAGGGGAGAACAGTTGGGGGCAAGATCAGGCTGGCAGGGGAGGGTAGTTGGGGGTGACCAGGCCAGCAGGGGAGGGTACTTGGGGGCAATCGGACCAGCAGGGTAGGGCAGTTGGGGGCCATTAGGCCAAAGGGGAGGGTAGTTGGGGGTGAGATCAGGCCACCAGGGGAGGGCACTTGGGGGTGACCAGGCCAGCAGGGGAGGGCACTTGGGGGCAACCAGGCCTGCAGAGCAAGGCAGTTAGGGGCAACCAGGACAGCAGGGGAGGGCATTTGGAGGCCATCAGGCTGGCAGGGGAAGGCAGTTGGGGGCAATCAGGCTGGCAGGGGAGAGCAGTTGGGGGCAATCGGACCAGCAGAGGAGGACAGTTGGGGGTAGTCGGGCCAGCAGGGGAGCAGTTAGGTGGTATTCAGTCTGACAGGCAGAAGCAGTTAGGGGTGATCAAGAAGGCAGGCAAGCAGTTAGGAGCCAGCAGTCCCGGATTATGAGAGGGATATCCAATTGCCAGTAGTTGGACATCCTCCAAGGCGTCCCAGATTGGAGAGGGTGCAGGCCAGGCTGAGGGACACCCCTCTCCCGTGCATGAATTTTGTGCAGTGGGCCTCTAGAATATAGTTTACTATATTCTCTTAATATTCTTCTTTTTTATATATATTTTATTGATTTTTTTTTTTTTTTAGAGAAAGGAATGGAGAGGGATAGGGAGTTAGAAACATTGATGAGAGAGAAACATCGATCAGCTGCCTCCTGCACACCCCCTACTGGGGATGTGCCCACAACCAAGGTACATGCTCTTGACCGGAATCAAACCTGGGACCCTTCAGTCCGCAGGCCGATGCTCTATCTACTGAGCCAAACCAGTCAGGGCTCTTAATATTATTCTTAGTACATCCAATAAACTCATTCATTCTAGCAGTTATTGCAAAAGTTAAACTTTTAAAGTAGTTTTTTTTCCTGATCATTGTAGAATTTTCTTTAATATTGAAAAGTATGAAAAAAATCCTCTCCAATTCAACTACTCCGAGGTAACTATTTTAGTACTGTGGTATGTTTTCTTCCTGGCTTCTTTTACTTTTATATGTAAAAGTGAAACTGTATTAAAATAATTTTTTATAAAATAAAGGTTGTACTATACAGCTTGCTATCTTGTTTTTTTAATTAAGTATTAGAGCATGGATATTTTCCTTTATTAGTAACTATTTACTGAAAATATGGCCTCTAATTTTTAGATAGCATTTCATAATAAAGATGTAATTTCTAAACAATTATTTTCCATTTTCAGTCCTTTCTGTAACACCTCAATGAACATAGTGAACATCCATATGCATAAATATTTGTTTCTCTGTGGCTGTCACCTTAGAATAAAAGTTTAATAATAGATGAAAGGTTATGAACTTTTTAAAGGTTTTTGAGCTTTTCAAAATGCTTTCCAGAAAAGCTATATCAGATTACACTCTCAATAGCAGTGCACAGGGTATGTGCATTTCATCATTTAACAGTATCCACTATTATGTTTTTATGCAGCTTTGCCAAATTGGTAGGAGAGAAGTTGCATCTATTTGATCTGAAATTGCATTTCTCCTATAAGTGTGACTGAGCACATACTTACTGGGTATTTGGTGTATATATGTGTGCATTGTCTCCTAATGTGCTTGGCCCATTTTTATTTTGGTAATTTTTCTTACCAGTTTATAAGAGCTCTCTATATTTCAATAAAGGTTGTGCTGTAAATATTTTCCTAGCTTACAGATCAGATTTTTATGAATTTTTAACACTTGAACATATTTTTCTCTCCATATACTTTTAAACATTCATTCTGCACTCTTTTTATTATGCCCTCTTTTACACTCAAGTTTTTATTTCAGCTGAAATATAATGTAATATGATGTGTTAAAACAATAGCCACCAAAAAATGTAAATATGGTTTTAGTTCACTTGTTTTAGGCCCTTTTCAGGGAATTTGTGTTGAGTATATTACATTTATAGAAATAGCATTATAGAGGTTCCACATACAACAATCCTGTCTGAAGTAGTCCTAAAACGGAAGTCTTAAAATAGTTCGGCTTTTTAAAATATTTTTTGATTTTTTTAGAGAGAGAGGAAGGAAGAGGGATAGAGAGGTAGAAACATTGATGGGAGGGGAACATCATCAATCAGTTGCCTCCTGCATGCCCCCTCTGGGACCACGCCTGCAACCCGGGCATGTGTCCTGGCCAGGAATCAAACCAGCTTCCTCTGGGTTCCTGGGTTGATGCTCAATCACTGAGTCACACCAACCAAGCAAAATAATCTGTTTTTAAAATGTCTCAAACATATAAGAAAGCATACACATACAGAATTGTTCCCATTTATTGGAAGAAGTTGAGAAAGATTTCTGCTTCAAATTAAATGGACCCAAAAAATATCACTGAAATGTGGGTTTATGTTTCAGGAATTCATGCGTATGATTGGCAACGACAAACAAGGACAGATGATTGTGTTTCATTTGATAGAACTCTTGAAGAATAATGGAAGATTACCAAGACCAGATGGATGTCCAGATGAGGTCACAAATTTATTTTTTATCCACAGTAATCATACAATTTCTTGCTCTTTTAGAACAAGGACTTCAGGTCACTTGATCAAATTTAATTGACGAGCTTTTAAATAAATAACATCCTATATACTAATCTTATATAATAAAAGGGTAGACCAAACAGCAGAACAACTGAACAACCAATCTAACAAAAGAGTAATATGCAAATTAACCCTTACTCTGTTACACCTAAGCCATGCCCACCAGCCAAGCCACACCCACCAGCCAATCAGAGTAATGATATGTAAATTAACCCAGCCAAGATGGCAGCCGGCAGCCACGGAGCTAGCGCAAACAAGAGGCCAGCAATGGGGGAAACTGCCTGCCTAGGCTGGCTGTGGCCTCTGATCAAGGCAACAAAGTTTTAATTATAGAAGCCATAGAGCTGAAGCAAACAGGAGGCTTCGTTGCCTGCCTAGGCAGGTTGTGGCCTCCGCTCAAGGCAACAAAGTTTCAATTATAGAAGATAAATAAACTCCAGAAACCTGTTTCTAGCCAGCCTTGCTGGGGCCTTGGGTCAATGGGAGCTGTGGCAAGCCTGCAAACAGCCCTCAGCCCCACACCCAGGCTGGCCAGGCACCCCAGTAGGGACCCGAACCCTGAAAGGACTGTGGGCAGCCTGAAAACGGCCCTCAGCCCCTCACCCAGGCTGGCCAGGCACGCCAGCAGATGGACATCCCCCAAGGGGTCCCAGACTGCAAGAGGGCAAAGGCCAGGCTGAGGGACCTCCCCAAGTGCACACATTTTTGTGCACCAGGCCCCTAGTCAAGTGTAATATGCAAATGATATGCTAAGGCTGCTCAATTGCTTGCTATGATGTGCACTGACCACCAAGGGGCAGATGCTTTGTCTGGTAGGTTAGCTTGCTGCTGGGGTCTGGCCTATTGGGACTGAGCAAGATGGGCCTGACATGCCCTGGAGCCCTCCTGCAGTCCCTCCGGCCTAATCGTGCACCGCTGGGGTCTCTCAGCCTGGCCTATGCCCTCTTGCAATCTGGCACCCATGGGGGATGTTGCAGAGCTGGTTTCAGCCCAATCCCACAGGCCATTCCCCTTGGGAGGGCACCAGACACAGGGCTCATGGCTGGCAAGTGCTGCTGTGGCAGCATGGGCCTCTCCCAATTGGAACTAATTGGGCGTGAGCCTGCAGCAGGCACAGAGGGGCCGGGATGAGCACGAGCCACAGTTAAGAGCTGCGGGCAGTGTTGGACTGTGGGTTTCGGCCCAATCTCTGCAGGTCACCCAGAGGGACCCCATCTGTGCACAAATTAGTGCATTGGGTCTCTAGCCCTACATAATAAAGAGGTAATATGCAAATTAACCCTCACAAGATGGCTTCTTATGACCAGGCTGGCAGGGGGGGTTAGTGAGGGACAACCAAACAACTGCACAAGCAGGCTGTGTGGGGCAACTAGGCCAGCAAAGGGGTTAGGGACGATCAAATGACTAAACAGCAGGCTGAGTGGGGCAACCAGGCTGGTGGGGGGGGGGGCAGTTGGAGGTGACCAGGCCAGCAGGGGGAGCAATAAAGGGTGACCAGGCTGGCACGGGGGGCCAGTTAGGAGCAACCAGGCTGGCGGGGGGCAGTTAGGGGTGATCAGGTGGCACACAGAGGCAGTGAGGGGCAATCAGACTGGCAGGGGGGCAGTTACGGGCAACCAGGCAGGCAGGCACGTGAGCAATTAGGAGCCAGCAGACCAGGATTGTGAGAGGAATGTCCAACTGCTGGTTTAGGCCCGATCGATCCCTGGAATCAGGCCTAAACCAGCAGTCGGACATCCCCCAGCGGGTTCCAGATTGGAGAAGGTACAGTCTGGACTGAGGGGACTCCCACCCCATGCACGAATTTCATGCACCAGGCCTCTAGTAATCATATAACTGTGGATCTAGGCACAGATACCTATATGGAAGAATTAAGTGGGAGTTCTGAATTCATGTATTCTGCCAATTAAAAAAATAGCACTTTGTGTTCATTGTAATTCTGGTTTATTTTCTCTTTTACAGATCTATGTGATCATGACAGAATGCTGGAATAATAATGTAAATCAGCGCCCGTCTTTCAGACACCTAGCTCTTCGAGTTGATCAAATAAGGGACAACATAGCTGGATGAACGAAATGAACTTCACTCTGAGACCAAAATAAAGTTAGAGAACAAAGTTTTGTATTTCACATTGCTGTGGACTATTACTACATATATCATTGTTATGTATATGTGATGCTAGCCACAAAGATGTGGAAATATCTGCTCAAAACTTTCAAAGTATAGTGAGTTTTTCTTTATGGGGATACCAGTAAAAGAAATTGATGAAAAGTTCTTAGTAAGGAATTTTGTAAAAAGTTTCATAAACTTAGTCAATTAACATCATTTTTCTTTGGCAAAAGAAAAAAAATAGATGTTTTTTAACTCAGAATTTTGAGAGATGAAAAAATTGTAATATAAATTTTACAATGTTAAAGAAGCACAGAATACATATGTATAGTTTTTACTACAGTGAATGTATAATACCTTGGCATCTTGTGTGATCTTTTACACAAGGACTGGTTCATTAATGGTGTTTTCTAATTTTTTCCATAGTTGATCTATAATAACTTCACCATTCAAACAGATTAAGATGCTCAAATAATTGAATAAGCACTTTTGTGTTCTTATTCATCTATATCACTGGCCAGCAGTATAAGCAGGTGTACACTTTTTGCTTATCATTCTATGTACTGTAAATATTTTTCAAAGAAAAGGGAACAAATGTTTAGTTTTATTTGTATAGGGATTTCCCTAACTATAAAGAATACATTTTGAAATGGAACAAGTTTACAAAGCTGTAACACAATCTATTTTCTTATTTGTCTCCCTTGTATCTATTTGTGATGAGTATGTTGTTGTTTTTAAATAGATCTCTAAATTTTTCTAAGACTGGTAAATAGTTTTCTTTTAAAATTTTGACATTACGAATGCAGGAATATTGTCATCCCTTGAGCTGTTGGCTGTCAGTATGATTCTTCAATCCTTGGGACCTATCATGCATTAAATTTAACCTCTTAAGATTCATAGTATGGGTTAGGGATTTTTTTTAAGACTGTGCTTTAGGGGTTTCAGAAATCTCTTGTAGTCTCAGAATAAATTTTCTCTTAGAAAATTTAAAAGTCTTAGATTCAAAGGAGAAATGAGAGGAAATTGGTAAAAAAAAAAAAAAGTATGTTTGTTATTTTATTCCAGAATGCCAGTAGAAAATTCATAATATTTCTCTAAGAAAAAGGAGTATACCTATTTTCAGTGAAGTATAATGGGTTGTTTGTTGTTATTTGTTTTAGTGCTACTCCATTTTATACACCGTGCATAATATGAGGCGGTATTTATTTTTATTTATAAAAAGTTTAAAATACTTAGTTTTGGGGTTAAAAAGAAATAATTTGTTACTCTAGTTTCAGTGGTATGTGCTATTTTTTTAAACAGACTTTTAATTGTTGTAATTATTTTTTGGAGCTAGTTTTAAAGTGCAACTTCTGTGAGAAAAAATTCTTCACATGTAAAGTTTGAGATTCTTTTGGTTAGAAGGAAGGAAAGAGGAGAAGTTCTTTTTACATGATCTTTGAAATATTTTAGTGGTTGCCGAATGAAAAAATCATTTAGAATTTTAAAAGATTTCTAGTAGTTATTTTGATGAAAGTTGAATATAATTTTTATTTAATTTGTAAAGACTCTTAAAGATCTGTAAATACAGTGCAATTAAAGATCTCCATTTTGCTACTTTTCAAGTCAAAAGTATGATGATGTGCTTGATTTTAGATTTTTGTATTAAAACTTAAGTTCTGAAAGGTAGAATTTTAAAGGTCTAAAACATTTTGTTTGTTTTTATTTATTTTATTATTATTATTATTTTCTATTGATTTCAGAGAGGAAGGGAGAGGGTCAGGGAGAGAAAGATGGAAGCATCAATGAGAGAGAATCATTGATCGGCTGCTTCCTGCATGCCCCCTACTGGGGATCGAGTCCACAACCCTCAGTATGTGCCCCTGACTGGAATCAAACCCAGGATGCTTCAGTCGGCAGGATGGTGCTCTATCTACTGAGCCAAACCTGCGAGGGCCATTTTGTTTATTTTTAAAAATAAGGATGTTAACTACATTTCCTTTTTAAAACGTTTTTAATGTTTCAGTTTTTAGTTGTAGAGAAGAAATACTTTATAAGCATTTTTAAGTATTTAGAGTTGATGACTACTTTATTGTAAAATGTTAAGTTTTCAAGAGAATTATTATTCTTTAAGGATTAGTAATGTTTTAAATTTTGATTTTGACTATACATAAAAAGAAATTGAGCCTGTAGCTGTTTAGTTGGTTCTGCACAAGAAATAGGTATTATTGTTCTAGTTAATGACAAAATGTTTCTTCAAGTTAATATTCTTCAGAAATGAAGATAAAGATTATTTTAGAATTCTGTAATCCTGTAAATATTCTGATATAGTAAATTATACAGTCTTTATATAAATAATTCCTTATATCCATGGCTACCTGCTTTGGGAAACAGTCACTTTTTTTATGTTATTTATACATGTGCTGCCAGTACACTGTAATTTGCTGTGAAGGAGTGCTTTCTTACAACCCAAGACTTCTGCTATAAAGTCAGTGAAATTTTTGTCACAACTATAACTTCTGATATTTCAATTTTATTTAAACAATTTTATTATGGAGTAGACATTAGCAAACAACCATAGTTCTATACCTGGGAGCCATTCTCTATGGGGAGGTGTTATATGGCCAGTTTATGAAGATGTGTTATTTTTTTCATTGTGCTTTTAGCATGTTCCCAAAAATTGAAATATTGATGTAATAAATATTCAGAAGTTATTTTCTTTTTTATTGTCTTTCAAATACCCCCACCAAGGAAGTGGGGGTATACACATTGATTTAGGGATATGCAGAGAAAGTCTTTTATAACAGTAAACTTAACGTTTAAGAAATGCTTCCTAAGATTATGACTAACTACTGCATGTTCTTATGAACATTACTGTAGCCACTGTAGTTCTGGTATTTAAATTATTTCTAATGAAAGTTTCTCTAGTTTTCCAGTATTACTTACTAAAGCTCTTTCACTTTGCTATCCTATGTAATAAAACCCTAATATGCAAATCAACTGAATGGTGGAACAACCAGTCATATGACCAGCACTGACCACCAGGGGGCAGACACTCAATGCAGGAGCTGCCTCCTGGTGGTCAGTGCACTTCCACAGCAGGAGTGCCGCTCAGCCAGAAGCCGGGCTCCCAGCTGGCAAGCACAGCGGCAGTATCAGGAGCCTCTTCCACCTCTGCTGCAGGTGGGTGGTAAAGAGCTAGGGGTCCCAGACTGTGAAAGGGCACAGGCCACGCTAAGGGACACCCATACCTCTCTCCCCCAGTGCATGAATTTCATGCACCAGGCCTCTAGTATCAGAATAAATAATAATAAAAATAAGGATGCCAGCAGGATTACCCAAGCAAAAGACTAGATTATATGAGATAAGCTTCATTTTATTTAAGAAAAACATCTGAGTATGAATATCAGAAATTTAAAGTTTACTCCCAGGTTTGGGTTGGTTATAATTAATTTCAGGGTAACTAGATGCTAAGTGTTTCATGATGCTGATAGTAACATTAGAGAGATTTCAGAATGACACTGAGAGAAGAGAATTTAAAAATTTTCATATTAGTCAAATTTGTAATCAAGCCTTTAACTTTTCATATGAATCAAATTTCATATGAGTAAAATGTGCTTTATATATACACCTAATTATTAAAATATTTAATGTTTTTACTTTTTTGCAATATGTCATTTTTTTAGGTTAAGAAATTAATTTATATTATGCTTCTGCCAGATAGTAGTGCTTACTTGGTGCAGGCCCTAAATATGGTTCATTCTTTTTCAGTCTTACAAATGTATAAAGAAAAGCCTTGTCTCCAGTGAAACACCAATCTTTATTAATATGGCTTTAAAACTTGTTAATGATTTGTTTTGTGTGTTGGTCTCAGCTTATCAGTAACTAACATTGTGGTTAGACCAGTCCCATGGTTCTTACTATGATTGCCATTTAGCAATAACCATCATTGTTGGGATGGAAGGATGGGAGAGGGAGAGGGATGGGAGAAAGAGGAGTGAGGCGGAGAGGCAACATGCTTTGGCCTGAGGTTCTGTTTTCAAGTGTTGGGGCTTGAGCTTTCATGGGCTCATGGGCTCACTCTAAAATGTAAGAGCAGGTATTTAAAGCATGGGAAGAAAAGAAACAAGTGGCCCAAATGCTCATTTATTAAAATTAACCAAGATCTTTAAAGCAAAAGAACCTTGGTGGAGACAGGCCCCTGGTTCTTCTAGTACTGTGGCTGAAGTGTGTTTATTGGAGATAATCTTCTTCAAAGTGGATGTCTCAGCAAGCAAAGCTTGAGTCATACATTTAAAAGGAGAAAACTCAACTGTCAGGGCTTATCTAAACTAATAAAAGCGAAATAGTAAAATTAACCGTTTCTCCGAGACAGGGTAAGCCACGCCCACCAGCCAATCAGAGTGGCTGTATGCAAATTAGCCCAGGCAAGATGGCGGCCGGGAGCCTCGGAGAGAGCGCCGGGTGAATCATGGAAACCAGCGGGCAGCAGAGTGGGCTGGGCAGGTGGTGGCTGATG
>PVJC01020755.1:0-28881 GCA_004026665.1 Murina feae
GCGCGCCTCCGTACCTCTGTACTTTGCTTCTGCCGCTCCTCTGAGTCTCAGACTCTTCTCTAGTTGTAGGATTTTCACTCAGCCAGCCGTCCTGTGGGTGCGTGTGGTGTCTGTGTGGTCTTTTCGAGGTTTTTCTGAAATAGTTGTTCACAGCTGCATTTACGGTGTCTACCCTATGCCGCCATCTTGTTTCTCTCTCGAGATTCGCATTTGAACTGGTGGACCCAATAAAGCAGTCTGCCCTCCCCAACGTAAGTGGTCATCATCCAATCCACCGAGGGCCGAAACAGAACAAGAAGAAGAAGGAAGCTAGCCCTTTCTTGAGCTTCACAGTGGGGCTGGAACAGTCACATCCTCCTGCCTTCTGCGGGGACTTCCTCCGTTGGCTGCCCCAGCTTTCCAGCCTCCGGCGTGGACAAATGACGCCACCAGTGTGAGTGAATTCCATGATCCCAATGTCATTTTTATTGACATAATTATACCAGTAATTAAGTTTTACACCCGGGTAAATCTACACCAGTGGAAAGAAGGGCTTTGCTGAGGCTCTTGCTTGCCGACAGCAGACTGCAGGCCTTCTGAGCCTCCATAATCACAAGCCAATTCCTCCCAATGAAGCTCTTTTTGTATAAAATTTAAATATATAAACATCTCTAAGGATCCTATCGATTTCATTTCCTGGACAATCCTGACCTTAATAATTCATTTGAAGGGTGTGAATAGAATTATTTCTTAATAATAAGAGATGGAAAAGCGCATATTCTAAATGAATATTCTGGTTTACCTACTCAGGATCCCTTCATACAGACATTGCATTTCTAGTTGTTATTTCACTTGAAAAAGGATCTTTGTTTTTATTATTTTTTTAATTGATTTCAGAGAGAAAGGGAGGAAGAGGGAGAGGGAGAAAGAGATAGAAACATCAACGATGAGAGAGAATCATTGATTGGCTGCCTCCTGCACGCTCCCTACTGGGGATCAAGCCTGCAACCTGGTCAAGTGCCCTTTACCAGAATGGAACCCAAGACCCTTCAGTCTGCAGGCAATGCTCTATCCACTGAGCCAAACCAGCTCGGGCAAGGATCCCTGTTTTAAAGTGTGAAAATAATCCTGGACTCGTGGTTTGGTAGCTTAGCATATAGTTTCTCCCCATTTTCCATGATTTTTATTCTTTAATCTTTTTTGAAGGATCCCTGTTGATGGATGCCTGCAGTATATGTGAAAACACTTGCTGGACACAGGGGAAACAGTAGGGAATAAAACAGATGTGCTTCTTGCTCCTATGGAGTTCCCTGATTATATTGAAAATTGCCTTATATCTGTTTAAAGGTGGATCGATGAACACATCTAAACTAACAAAAGTGTAATATTAAAATTGACCGTTTCTTCTGAATGCCTAAGCCACGCCCACCAGCCAATCAGAGCAACTGTATGCAAATTAGCCCAGGCAAGATGGCAGAGGCCGCAGCCCAGGGGTCCAGCAGGGCAGACGGAAGACCTCTGCCTCGGGATCCAGGCCGCAGCCGCAGGGCAGGAGGAGCCAGCCAGCTGGTGGCTTAGCCCTTCCCGTCTGCCTGCCCCCCATCCAGACCGCAGCATGGGGTGGGAGGAGCGAACTGTGCCGAGGCTGCGGCCTGGAAAGCAATGGATGGCCGGAGCACACACAGTAAGCCTCCCTGTGTGTGCCCCGCGGTGGATTCCAGGCTGATTCCAGGCAGAAGCCAAGGGGTGGGAGAAGCAAGCGCACACTGCTGTCCTGGGGAGACAGAAGCTGTGCCATTAGCGGGTCCCCAAATGGAGGGGTGGATGGTCCAGAGGTGGAGGTGCTCCTGCTTTGCAGCTGCAATGCCGGGGCTGCATGGGCAGCTGCTACCTGGCTGGGGCTGAGCCCTGAGCTGGGGGTTAATGCCCTCACCATGGAAGCTTTAATGAGGGAAGGAGGACTGCTCCCTCTCTCACACACACACTGCCTCCTGGGCCCACTCTCTCACTGGCTCCATTTTCTCTGCCACAGGGGCAGGGGTCTCCTGTGAGAGGCCCCATCTCCCTTCAGAGCTGGGGTGAACCAGTGGGAGCCAGGAGAGGGAGAGATGGGTGGGGGGCACAGAGGGAGCAGCAGCCAGGGAGAGTTTGGGGGAAGTAACCAGGTGGGGGAGGGGTGGAACAGGATGGAGGGAAGAACTTTATAAAAGAGTCAGTGGACAGCAGAGTTAAAAAAAAGAGGATGTATGAGGGAACTGTAGGGCCTATAATGAAAACCAAGTATAGTTGTGTACTGGGCACAGATTTTAAAAGAAGTCAGAAAAGAAAAATAGGTAAATGATAGTGGATAGGCAGGTAGATAGATAGGTATTAAAACAGTGGCAGTAAGTAGAGAAGAATGTATGGCAAAGGTAGGATGAGAGAAAAAGAGGGAGGGAAGAAAAGTTATAAAGGGGGAGCTGGTAGAGCTTAAAAGGAGAATGGAAAGAAGGAAGGAATGGGGAAGGGAGCAAAGCAGGTCAGAGGGAGGAAGTGAAGAAAAATATTAAGGTGGGAAGGAAGGAAAAGGGGAGGGTGGGCAGGGGTAAAGATAAAGGAAAGAAGGAATGTGGGAAGGGAAGGAGGGTAGTAGAAAAATGGGAAGAAGGATGATGGAACAGAAATAGGAAATAAGGAAGAAAGAAAAGTTTATAAATGATGAGTCAGTAGGAAGTGTTACATAAAAAAGAAAAATTGTGTGAGAGGAAGAAGCCAATAAGGAAGTCAAATACAATTGTGTGTGAAAGGGATCAGATTAAAAAAGAAAGTTAATAGGGGTGCCCAGGCTGGCAGGGGAGGGCAGTTAGGGGGATCAGGCAGGCAGGCAGGCAGCGTGGTTAGGGCAGGCAGGCAGGTTAGCGGTTAAGAACCAGAGGTCCTGGATTGTGAGAGTCCCCAAGAACTCCATATTGGAGAGGGTGCAGGTCGGGCTGAGGGACACCCACCCCCACCCCCCAAGCACAAATTTCGTGCACCAGGCCCCTAGTAAGGGATAATAAAAAAGAAACAATAAGAGATGATGAAAAGAAGGGACAATTCAGTGACAGAGTATTGGTGAGCAATAGTTGGCATCCCCCAAACCACTAATTTTTAGACATCAGTGGCTAGTTTCCTCATATCTAACCTGGACAAAAATGGACTAGAATAGAAAAAAAAAGAATGTGCTTTCAAGTAATGAACTCTTGAGCCGTGACTATGAGCACAGAGTGAGCTAACCCAGGTTTCTCGGCCTCATTGTTCTGGGTCACAGAGTCCCTGGTCTGTCCTACTGATATTTTTCCCCCATCCACTACCACAGACCTGTCCTTCCACTATTCTCCTCGATGGAAAATGGTACCACGGTCTCCTAGGTCACACAAATGTACAAATCAGCCTTGAGTCCTCCCTCTTCATCACGCCTATCAAATTCGTCTCCAAGACTTGGCATTGCTATGGAGTCAGTATCTTCTGAAACCATGCACTAATTCCCATGACCGCTGCTACAACTCTAGTGTTAAACAGAGACTAGTGCTTAGTGAGCTCTTAGTTGACCTCAGGCATAATTTAAACTCTTTTTTATGAAGGTTTATGCTTCTTTTAAAAAAATATTTTTTATTGATTTCAGAGAGTAAGAGAGAGATAGAAACATCAATGATGAGAGAGAAGCATTGATCGGCTGCTTCCTGCACACCCTGAACTGGGGATGGAGCCTGCCATCTGGGCACCTTGCCCTGACCGGGAATTGAACCAGTGACCTTCCTGGTTCAATGCTCAACCACTGAGCTAGGCCGGCTGGGCAAAATTTAAACTTTTTATTTGTACTAACTGTTTTAATTCTGTCTAGAACTCTATGTGGTAGGTACAATTATTATCCTGATGTTAGAGATAAGGATATGAGGCAATAGATATTAATATTCTCAAGATCATATAATGAAAGTATCAGAGCCCGAATTCAAACCCCAGAAGACTGCCTTCCAAGACCACGTGCCTCTCTCTCTCTCTCTCTCTCTCTCTCTCTCTCTCTCTCTCTCTCTCTCTCTCACCATTTGCCTAATGACAGTTCTGTATAGCTCAGTGAGCCTACTGCTCTTCCCTAAACATTTGCTCCCTGTATGGAAACTGGCACTGCATTGCTCATAGTCCTTATGTTCCTCCCACCTCCTTACTCCTTCCCTCTCTTCCTATTCTCAGCTGATGAGAAAAATAGAAGCCACCAATTCCACAAGCCAGCCCCCATCAGTCCCCATCTTGGCTAGGTACCTGGTTATACTGGAAGAGGTGTCCATGGAAAAAATTCAAGAGTTTTATGAAGTTAATTGGGAAAATATTGCATCTGTATTTTCATTAATTGAACAAGCCACACCTGTATTAGCAAGACTTTTAGGATCTTTAGCAGCAGTAGAAATCACATGTGTTTGATATCACACTAGTCTTGCAGATACCTCCAAATAGCATTTATGCTTTTTAAAAATATATATATATTATTGATTTTTTTACAGGGGAGAAGAGAGAGGGATAGAGAGTTAGAAACATCGATGAGAGAGAAACATCAATCAGCTGCCTCCTGCACACTCCCTGCTGGGGATGTGCCCGCAACCAAGGTACATGCCCTTGACCAGAATCGAACCCGGGACCCTTGAGTCCGCAGATCGATGCTCTATTCACTGAGCCAAATCGGTTAGGGCTTTTTTTTTTTTTTTTGCATTTATGCTTTATCACAACTTCAAAATTACAGTACTTAGTAGATTCACTACAAAGTCTTGTAATGTAATCCTATCTAATAAAAGGGTAATATGCAAATTAACCATCACTCCATCACAAAGATGGTGGTGCCTGTGGCCACAAGATGGTAGTACTCAGCCCTCTCAGCCCCACTGGAGTCCCCCAGTCCCCAAGGGGTGGCTGCTGAGGGCAGGCAGCATGAGCATTCCGTGCCCAGCTGAGGATGGGATTCTGGCCATGGAGAGCCTCTGGGCAGGGGGTGCAGAGTGGTCAGGCCCCACAGAATTACTGGCACATGGATTCATGCAGAGGGGTACTAGTACATTAATAAAGAAACACACCTATGACTATATAAGAACTTGTCTTTTAAATATATATATATATATATATATATATATATATATATATATATATATATATATTTCAGAGAGAAAAGGAGAGAGAGAGAGAGAGAGAGAGAGAGAGAGAGAGAGAGAGAGACATCAATGATGAGAAGCAATCATTGATCATCTGCCTCCTGCATGTTCCCTACTGGAGATCAAGCATGTAACCTGGAAATGTGCCCTGACAAGGAATCAACCTGTGACCTCCTGGTTCATAGATCAATGCTCAACCACTGAGCCACACCGGCCAGGCTAAGAACTTGTCTTTTTTTAAACTATATGTAATATCAACCCCCTCCTTCAAGTTTCAGGCTTATAGAGTCAAATACCCCATCAGCCCTAATTGAGGGTCTAATGAAGTTCATACATCCAAACACACTTGTTAATTTTTCTCCCCAAACCTGTTGCTCCCCTTAGTCACCCACATCTCAGTAGATGGCTCTCCCATCCATCCACTCAGTTGCTTACACCAAGACCAAGGAGTCCTCCATTCCTCCCTTCCTCTCAACCCCCATCACCAGGTTCCCCTTTTTAAAAAAAAAATACACACATACACACACACATTTATTGATTTTTTTTTTACAGAGAGGAAGGGAGAGGGAACATCAATGAGAGAGAAACATCGATCAGCTGCCTCCTGCACACCCCCTACTGGAGATGTGCCAGCAACCACGGTACATGCCCTTGACCGGAATCGAACCTGGGACCCTTCAGTCCGCAGGCTGACGCTCTATCCACTGAGCCAAACTGGTCCAGGCCAGGTTCCCCTCTTAGGTCACCGCCTGGCATGCTCCTCTCCCTGTCCCTCTTCCTAACCTTGCTCTCTTCTCAGGTCTAGCACTCACATGACCTCTGTTTGCACCTTCAATTTCCACCTGCTTTTACTTCCTTTCCCTCCAGGCTCAGCTGGAATGTCATGACAGTAACTCATGCTCCCACGTGTCTTGTTTGCTTCTTGTCTGTTTCCCCTCTAGAACATGAGCTCGGTGAGGGCAAGGGTCTTGTCTGTCCCAGAGACTTCTGTAACCCCAGAGCCTGCACATGGACACCATCATATACCAATACATATGTATTGAATGAATACTTGCTTAGTCAACTAATGAGTCTGTGGCTACTTTGAAGATTAATGAAAATAGTTGAAGTTCATCCCTCAGCGTGGTCCCACCACATGGGGAGCACTCAGTTGTTTTTCCCTACTGAGTCTCCACTTTCTCACAGTAGCACCAGCTTGGAGAGGACTAAGGTGGGTCTGACAAATGCTTTCTCCTGATGACACAAACATAGAGCTAGAATGTCATTGAAGTCACAGTAGAGGACACTTGCACACACAGGTTAGAAAATGCCTGTGGGCAAGATTACATCCTATCTAATAAAAGAGTAATATGCAAATTAACAATCGCTCTGAGACAAATATAGCAGTGCCCAGTCCTCTCAGCCCCACTGGAGTCCTCCATTCCTGGGGTGCAGCCGCTGAGATTTGGGCGCACTTAGCTGTCACTGTGGCGACCTGGGAGCAGCCAAGTGGGCTCTGCAGACAGCAGAGAACCACGGGGAACAGGCCTAAGCCATCAGTAGAGCTCCCAGATTGGAGAGGGTGCAGATCTGGCTGAAGGACCCCCTCGCTGCCTCCCCTCCACCTCCACCATGCACAAATTTTGTGCACCGGGCCTCTAGTATAAATATAAATGCTGGCCATAAAGAAGATGGACGTTGGAGGGAGGTGGTCCTGCATTCGAGTCCCCATTCCTTTCTTTCCCAGGTTTGAACGTTGGCAATTTCTTCAAGGTGCCTGAGCCTCAGTGTCCTCGGCTGTATAGGAGGATAACAGCATCTACATTACAGATGGACAGAGCCAAGGGCTAGAACAGGCGAAGAGGATTCAACACACAACAGACTCTCTCTACAGTGTCACTTCATTGCTACTATAGCAAGTCCCCTTTAAAGAAAGCAAACACTCGCCCAGCCAGAGTGGCTTAGTGGATAGAGCATTGGCCTGTGGACTGAAGGGTCCCTGGTTTGAGTCCAGTCAAGGGCACATACCTTGGTTGCAGGTTCAATGGATAGCCGGCCTTGGTAGGGCCTTGATACGGGCTCCTGAGGGAGATAACCAATCGATGTGTGTGTGTGTGTGTGTGTGTGTGTGTGTGTGTGTGTGTGTGTCTGTCTCTCCCCCCTCCCTTCCACTCTCTAAAAATCAAGGAGAAAATATTCTCAGGTGAGGACTAACAAAAAAATAAAAAGAAAAATAAGCACTTTAGAGTTGCTCAGAACCTGACAGAACTCCCATTTTGTCTCATTTTTGATATTTAATGTCATACAAAATGAAGTCTTCTTTTTTAAATCTACACACTTCACAGAATAGGCTGTTACAAACAAGGGGAATTTACCAAGTATTTCTTTATGCCATATTTTTTTCCTTTCTGTCTTGCCAGCATTGCATTTGAATGAATCCTCTCCCTACTAATCATGCTGACATGGATTTATATCTGCATTCAGTGTAGACTCCCACTGTTCCTTAGGGGTAATTTTCAAATCTTTCTACACAAGTCGACACGCCATTCTCATTGATAAATAACAGCCTCGCTGCTTTTACCTCCTGCATACTATTTTGACAGATCACCACCCCGAAGAAGTTTCTTGGGTTTAAAGAAAGTCATTTGTCTAAAGGGAGAGAGTATTTTCAAACCACACTTCTAACATATGTCAAATAATAGGAATAAAGGGGGGAACTATGAGCATTGGAGTAAAAGAGATAGCACCTGGATAGGAGAAATCTCAAAATAAAAGGAATAGAAAAGATCGAGAGATAACACGGAAAGGAAAGAGGGAATCTAAACTTTTCTTAGAAGCAGAAAATGAAAGTGTAACTGCCTTCTCACCCAGTGATGAGTTGTCAAAGACGTGAGCACGCTAATGAAATAGGCAGCGTGATATTCAAACCAGCGGCTTCACTCTTTGAAAAATTGTTTTGTTGTTTTTTTTTTCAAGAATTTCAGGATAATGAGAACCAATTGCTAGAGTTAATACACAGACACAGTTCCTGCATTTAGGTGGTCTTCCACTAGCAATTTTAATAAAATTATGATTTCAAACAAATCTAAGAAACCAAGTGATAGTCCAGCCGATGTGGCTCAGTAGTTGAGCAGCTACCCATGAACCAAGAGTTTACTGGTTTCATGCCCAGTCCAGGGCGCCTGCTGGATTGTGGACCGATCCCCAGTAGGGGGCGTGCAGGAGGCAGCTGACAGATGTTTCCACCTCTCTATCCCTCTTCCTTTCTCTCTAAAAATCAATAAAAACAGAAACATATTCTTTAAAAAGAAATAAATTAATAGTCTAACCCCTAACTATACCAAAGTGACTCAAACACTTCTGTTCACTGAACTACCAAGTAGTTTGTAGATGCTCAAAGGTAAAACCTGTAAACCCCATTGCAATGATTCCTACGCAATGTTGACCTGCAGCCTGTGTTTTGTTTGTTTGTTTGTTTGTTTGTTTTAATGATAATAGGGTTTTTTTTAAAGAATACAAAACAAATGTTGACTTTAAAAGGGTGTTTCTTATTGAACAAACCCTCAAGACAAGTTTCTTAATTAAATGGAAACTCTTTTCTCTGGTAATTTATTTCATAGTTTTTGTGAGTCTATCCTCAAGGTTCTTTTTTTAACCACTTGCCATTTCACTTCTTACTGTTGGTTTGTTGCTACTGCTCCATCTCCCTATCCTAAAAAATAAATTGTCTTTTCTGTTAGAAATATCTCCACATGGGTAGTAGGCTAAGACTTCCATTCCAAACAACCCACTCTTGCACCTGTTTAAATCTTCATGCTCCGAGTTTTGTTTATACAGCTTAGCACTTTTACTAATCAAGCTCTTTTGGTGTGGTGACTAGTTATGGAAAGGGGGTTGATTTGGTGAAACCTAGCGGGTACCCACTAAGAATGCTGGCTCTCTGAATGCTTCCAGGGTAAAATTAACACTTCAGTTACTTTGCCTTAAGTCAAGGCATTTGTAGAATTTCCAAAATGCTTTAGCAGAATTATTTAGATAATGAATAATTAAGCACAACTTATGGCATGTAGCATAAAATAATAGGGAAAAAACAACAGCCATGTAAAACTATAAAGCAGTAATTTGCACAGAAATTTGCAATTTTTAAAAAGATTATTGAATGATATTGATTTCAAGTGAAAGATTGTCATATTAGTTCTGTCTTTATGTCTTCATGATCCTCATGAAGCAATACTCCAAAACACTAACATTTGGTATGATCTGATTTTCTTTTATTTATTTATTCTTACTGTTGGTCCAATCTGATTTTAGACATAAGCAATACAAAGCCCATTGGTTTTGTTAGCTATTGGACATGACACACATTCTTGATAACAAAGGCATAAGTGAAAGATAGTTAGGATGCAAAGTTGGGCATGAAATTCTTTGGGGGAAATATTGTGAGAATTATAAATGAAGGCATTTGCAAGCAGGAGAGGCGAATATGAATTTTGAATGTGTAGGACCATACCAGCTGGCCATAACTTGTAATGGTTTTTGAGGGCTCTTATACCTAAGGATTCTATATCAGTGTATATGTGTTGCTAAAATATCAAATTGAAATTTAAAAATTCAATCATTCTGATATATTCTTCACTTGAGATTTTTTTTAAAAACCATTGGTATCTGGAAGCCTTATTGGAACTCAGAAAGAAATTACAGTTTTTTGATCCGAAGCTTGCCTGCCTCCTTATAGTTCAGTCATATTCTCAGTCCCTGAAATAATTTAAAATAAATGTGATCATTTTCTTTCATGCTTGAGTAGCCTGTGTTACAGTCAAGAGCTTCACTCACCAGTTTTGCCATCTCTATTGGGTTCCAGTTTACTCTTTCCTAATGTTAGTGGGAGTTAACATGTATTGTGCATCTATGGTTTTGATGTGATATGGTAAGCACTTTATGTATATTCTTTTACCTGCTGTAACTTCCATTTTATTGATAAGAAGCTTGAGCCTTATAGAGAATATGATACCTCACTTGCCTACAATCACCCAAGTATGGATCTGGGATTTGATTCTCTGGTGAGGAGGTCAAGATTTTAGCAGCAAAAAGTGAAACTGACTAGCTGGTTTTAGCAAAAACTATATATATATATATATCATATATATATGATAATAGAAGGTGTATAGAATTTCCAGAAGAGTATAGAAACGACCATATCTCCAGCACTAAACCGATACTAAATAGATGTTCAATAAATATATACATAAGGAACAAATGAATGTATGGTCCAGTCGTCTCTGACACGGGCACATGGAAAAGCCAGAAAACACTACCAATTGCTGATGTCACTGTGGGCAAACAGGTGAACCGGACTGAATGCAAGGTTCTGGGTGATCGATGAGTTAAGCTGGAGCACCTACTCCAGAATATGCAGCTGAAACGGACAAGGTCTGAACTGGGCTGCTTTCTTACTTACAATGAGGATGTCATTGTCCCTGAAGAGAAGGCCCCTGAGAGCCCACGCTGGTCACCACAGCTGTGGTCAACTAGGTCCGAACCAACTCGTTGGAAAGGACGGAGAAAGCAGCCAGTGCCTGCTATCTGCTCAAGGTGTGGTGCACATTATCCCGTGTAATCATCAGAAAGGCCCTGCGAAGCAGCTGCTGTTTGTAGGCCCATTTCACAGACAAGAAGAGCAAGGCTTAGTTAGGGAGATGGCCTAAGGTTACACACGTAACTAGGAATCAGCAGAGCCTGGCTCTGAACCCACGTCGCACTGACTGCAAATCCCCCCTCTTTAGAACGAGGCATCGCTACACAACAGAAAGTTAAACTGTAAAAGTAGGTTATTGCACAAGGCACTTCGGTTACAAAATTCGGTAGTTTCACTGTCAACTCATCCCGTTATTTCTCATTTCATATTTTTACAGGAGACATCAGCCTCCTCTTGAACTGGCTCCTGGGAATGGAGGGTGAGCTTGATGCTCTCCAAGGTTCTGAAAAACCGACGTTTGCAATGGTAAGTGGAACTGCCAGAGCGAAGGTAGCATCATGCGATATTGGCTCTCCGGTTTTTACACTCAGGGCAAAGCCATCTGTGAGCCGATGAAAAATGAAATAATTATGAAATCCAGGCAGTTCTTAAGAAATGAAGTTTTCAACCACCCACATCCATTCACTAAAACGAAGGGAGATGAACTCTGAAAACAGACCTCTTTTCCATAGCGTTGGCTTCCCTCCACCGGGAGGAAAGTCAGCCCCTGCCAGTAACGTCTGAGATCACGATGGGAACTTTCTGCTTGCTGCAGTAGACATACCCTCCTGGCTATGCATCATCAGCCTGGAAACGTGGCTGAGGCCAGGGTAAGCATCTGGAACCAGGGGTACCTGGTGGCACAGGCAAGACACAGCCAGTGGGGTGAGGATCAGAGTGAGAATTGGCAGCGAGAGAGTCTGGAGGAAGAAAGGAAATCAAAAGGACAGGAAGGGAGTCAAGCGATGAAACAGAGAGAAAAGTAAAAACGAAAAGCTTGAGGGGGTGCCTGTCAGAGGGGGGAGGAGGTTGTGGCCAGTGGCGAGTCCTGGCTTCGGTTTCACGGGGAGGCAGGTATCATCTGCTCTCTCTTCACTCCTAATACCAACTGCAGTGATGTTGTTGCCTTCCAAGTCTTCCTGCACAGCTCCACAGGGGTTGACATTGGGCTGGGCTGACATCTGCTGCTCCTTCTTGCTGCATTCTGTGCTATTTGGAGATGTTCTATTGATACCATCCTTCGTTGACCTTGCTTCACTCTCCCCCCTCCCAGCGCTCCTTCCGCTGTCCTATTTGTAGCAACGGCTTCAGTCCACTAGCGAGGGCTCTTTTATCTATGAGTCTCGCTCTTGCTTTTGTTTCTCTTTGTCTAGTTGGAGTTTGCTTCTTGATAGAAAGCCAGCTTGCATCCTCTCTTGTCCTTGAGAAACTGTTGAACGCAGCTGACTTGTTAGAACCAGCAGGTAAAACTCTCATCTGATCCTATAGTTCATAGTAGTCTGTTTAGCAGCTTTAAATGGTAGACAAGCAAATAGCCATGTTCCTTTGCGGAAATAGTCACCCTGTCCTTAGAATCACAATCCCAGGCCAGGAGCTACAGAGACCACAGGCGCTCAGAATAGATAAACAGAACTGAGCTCCTGTCATACGGATTCTGACTTAGGCAGTTTGGACTCTGCCGTTGCAGCTAAAGATGAGTTTCTGCCCACAGAATGCTAATTGCTGTGACTGTTCTGAACTGATCCATCTTGTGAAAGAAAAATATGAGAGGAAAGCTCAAAATCATAAGCTGAGTTGGGAGAAATTCTATATGCCAAATAGACAGGAGTTGGCAAAAGCATGGTTATAGTTGTTTGTATGGAAAAAGACAAATATGATAAATAAATAATACAATAATTGCTAAATAATCCAAGAATATACTGTAAACCTACTTTTGCATAGATATACATAGATATAGATATAGATATAGAGATATGGAGATAGAGATATATAGATATAGAAATAGACATAGATATAGATATAGATTGATATAGATTGATGTAGGTATATAGAGATAGAGATATATAGATAAAGAAACAGATATAGATATGGATATAGATGCAAATATCTCTAGAGTTTTTACTGAAGTGCCTTTGGGTTTGTACCAAGTGAAAAGTATCATGACTTCTTAGCTGTCATTTTAAGTTCTGAGTGCGAACTTTGTCACAGAAGCCTATCAACAATATTTACGAAGGGTTCACTTATACACACAACAGTAGGAGACTGAACTTGCTGTTTGTTTGCCTCTATTTAGATAGAACACATGAATCTCGAAGTCTGTTTACCAGAGTGTCACCATTGGTCATGTCTTTGATGTATGTACCTTCTCTTTGGTGGATTTAACATCAGACTTTAGCAAACTTGAACGTAAGAGGAAAGGATTAATCCTTGTACCCAGATGCAAGGATTTTCCTGGTTTGGTGGGAAGGCTATGCACATAGAGTCAGGGGACCTAGGATTAAACCCTGGCCCTGTTACTTACAAGTTGCTGCACCTTTAGCAAGTGACTTAATATTTTTGAGCTCTAGTTTTCCATCTCTAAAGTAAAGGGAAAAATCCTGCCTTAACTAGATCACAAGATTATCACAGGGTTACATGACGCCATGATGGGAACCAGCTTTGTACACTGCAAAATACCCTACAATGTAAGGGATTGGAAATTATGATGGAATTTAATACGATGACTATGCAATGTACCAGCTGTCAGGATTAAGGATCCCAGTTCGGAGGATGGCCACTTTACATTGTCACCTATTTTCCCCAAGTTCCAGTTCACACTATTACAACACATCCGCAATGTACTTCAGTGTTTTCCTTCTGGCCTTTCATTTCACTGATGGATTTAAACTGGAAAAAATCATTAGTAGAGGCTGGAAGTAACTCGCTTCAACAAAGCTCTTTTCATTTTAACGATATGTTTTATAATGCAAGTACATAAAGAGGATCATTCAAGTAATCTAAACATATCTGAAAGCATCACACCAGAAATGAAGCAACTTTACACATTTCTGATCAGTTACCTCCTCCCAGACACCTCCTGTGGGTCAGGGTCATGGGCGGGGGTTTCTAGAGAGATATGGCCTCAATGATGAGAGTCCTAGAGGCTTCGAGAGCGTTCTCAGAACATTCTCTCCCGATGCCTGTTCTCCGGCAAAGGGCATATTCCATTTCTGACAGCGATTGGGCAAAGGCTAAGTGAAATTGCCACTGAAGAATTGAGGAGGGAATTCAAATGCTAAACAGAGGTTTGGGCTAGGTCAGCAGCTCCTAGTTTAGGCATCAATTTTCCTTCAAAATTAAAAAAAAAAGTCAACGATCACAAACATTTTTATTTATTTAAAAAATAATTTTATTGATTTCAAAGAGAAAGAAAGGGGGAGAGAGAGATAGAAACATCAACGATGAGCAAGAATCATTGACTGGCTGCCTTTTGCATTCGAGCCCACAACCTAGGCATGTGCTCTGAGTGGGATTTGAACTATGACCTCTTGGTTCATAGGTCACGCTCAACCACTGACCTACCCTGGCCGGGCACATAAATTTCATTTTTTAAAAAAGGGTTATCTTCCCATTAAAAAAAAAAAAAGGTGGGATGGACTAACTATAAAAATCAGAGAATAAACAACAGTCTGCAAGTCTAGTCATTTAGTTTATTGAAAAAAATCATTCCATTGCCTTTAGATTTTATTTTATTGCAAATTAAGGAAGTTCCTCTAAACCAGGCATCCTCAAACTACAGCCCGCGGGCCACATGCTGGGTATTTTTGCCACCACTGCCTGTCCTGCTTAAAATAAGACATGTGCAGTGTGCATAGAATTTGTTCATAGTTTTTGTTTTTTTTAACTATAGTCTGGCCCTCCAACGGTCTGAGGGACAGTGAACTGGCCCCCTGTTTAAAAAGTTTGAGGACCCCTGCTCTAAACTAACTCCAGTCATTGGGCCACTATTTAGTAATACTTCAGCCCTTTCAACCTTGGGTAACTATGATCACAAAAAACAAATGTATTCAGAAAAAAATTATTTCTAGTCTTCGAGCACAGAATCATACTTTTTGGTTGAGCATGTGAGCAGCTATTTGTAAGGCTGGGGAGAATCTCCAGTGCCGAGAGCCTCTGACATCACTCGGGATTTTGATGAAAAGTGGTTTGGTGCTTGAATTCTGTGCACTCATCACCTTACAATGAACACACAGAGCAAAGATTAAAAATAGGGAGAGAAGAGTAAACCAGAGAATTTTGCAGATTTCCTCTCTTGATAAAAATCACACAGGCTGTTTGGATGTTATCAAAGGGGACATTTGACTTTTTCCACAGGTGGAGCGGGGTGCGAGGTTCCATTTCTCAGGAGGCCGCACCCGTGATGTCAAGGCTGCTCTTTGCCAGGAGTGTGGGATTCGTCTGCTCGCTTCTATTTCTATTAGCTGTGAGTTTCTCTGCATCGCAGCTCCATCTGAGAACCTCACTAAGCTTAGCTCATTCCAGAGAGATGTGCTCCCGCTGGGAAGGTGTCACTGGGTAAAAGTCTCATGACTTAGGTTCCTAAGAATTGCAAATCTCTGCTATTTTGCTCAGCCTGAAAGCAAAGTTTATGAAAATATGTTATTGTTTTTCCTAGCCACAATCAGATATTCACTAGGCTGGTCCATTTTATTGATGGATTTGAGAGAAAGAAAGAGAGAGAAACATCAATTAATTGCTCTACTTATTTGTGCGTTCGTTGGTTGATTCCTGCATGTGCCCTGACTGGGAACAGAACCCACAACCTTGGCATGTTGGGACAATAGTCCAACCAACTGAGCTACCTGGCCAGGGCTAGGCTGGACCATTTGATTTGGAAGCTCAAGAATCAGGATGAGTTGTTTCTTAACAGGAAAAAAAGAATTTATTTATTTATTTATAACAAGTGATGTATTTCCTGTAAATGGAATGAACAAGATTGTGGCTATGCAATAATATTTTGAATTTTTATATAAATGTGTTAGACATAACACTTCCATTGAGCATTTCAGGCACTCTCTGCCCAGTGGAGTGGCTGCAATGCATAATCACTGATTCTGTCAAAGTCAGGTTCCCTTTATTAAAGCTCCTGGGGTGACCGAGTGGATTTCTGGCCCTTGTTTCCTCCGTGTATCAGAGCCTATCCTGAACCTCAGCAAATGTAGGATAATGGGTTCAGGGGGGATTAGTCATGTGATAACAATGGCCATGCATTCATTCACTCATTCATTTACTCTACAAGTATATGTTTTAAACATTTTCTTTTAAAAATATATATTTTATTGACTTTTTACAGAGAGGAAGGGGAAGGGATAGTTAGAAACATCAATGAGAGAGAAACATCGATCAGCTGCCTCCTGCACACTCCCTACTGGGGATGTGCCCGCAACCCAGGTATATGGCCTTGACCAGGATCAAACCTGGAATCCTTGAGTCCGCAGGCTGACTCTCTATCCACTGAGCCAAACCAGTTCTGGCTAAACATTTTCTTTTTTAAAATATGCTTTTAATTGACTTGAGACAGAGGGAGGAAAAGGCGGGGGGAGAGAGAGAAACATCAATGTGAGAGAGAAACATCAGTTGGCTGCCTCCTGCAACCCAGGCACGTGCCCTGATGGGGAATCAAACTGGTGATCCTTTGGTTCATGGGATGATGCTCAACCCATTGAGCCACTCCGGCCAGGAAACCCTACAAGTATTTGCTTATTGTCTACTCCATCGAAGGCACATGTGCTGTGTTCTGGGATTACAAAGATGAAAAGAGTTCACAGGGCGGTGGTAACTATGGGGAAAAAATGAATAGCTAAAAATTACCCGAATTTAATTCTCCATCCATTCAGTGAACTTGCACACCAAGTCTTGTACAGTCTAAAGCAGGGGTCCTCAAATTTTTTAAATAGAGGGCCAATTCACTGTCCCTCAGACCATTGGAGGGCCGGACTATAGTTTTTTTTTAAAAAAAACTATGAACAAATTCCTAGCACACTACACATATCTTATTTTAAGCAGGACAGACAGCGGCAGCAAAAACACCCGGCATGTGGCCCGCAGGCCGTAGTTTGAGGATGCCTGGTCTAAAGAGAAGCTGGAGTGATGTGAATACCTGATATAAGTTGTTTTCAAACATCATTCAAATCTTGCAAGAAGCATCAGAGAGAAATCTGAGATAGCAACATAATTCTTACCAAACTACAGGCCCAATGCACAAAATTTGTGCACAGGTAGGGTCCCTAGGCCTGGCTGGCAATCAGGGCCAATCAGGGCCTTTCTTCCCCCAGCTGCCAGCTGCTGGCTGGGGCCTTCCTTCATTTCGAGCCACCCCCTGGTCAACATATGTCATAGCAGGCAGTCAAACTCCCATTTGGTCGAACTCCCAAGGGGAGAAGTTTTATATTGGCCTTTTATTATATAGGATACACTCAAAGGTAATTGATATATTATCTCATCAGTGTCCAACACATTCATGCTTTGATTGCATCATGATTTCCTCAGGGGTGTAACTGCCTGGTCCTTCATCTCAGTCTTCATTGAGTTGTCCACCTTGGCTGCCAAATGGCTTCTCTTTCGTTGTGCACATCCTCCTTAGCCGACCTATCTATTCTCTTGCTTTGAACTTTCTCCCGAATGCACTGATGATATAACCAACCCTGATCTCCTCCAGACCCATTCGTTCAGTAGCTGCCTTTGGGTCAGTCAAACTTGGGGTCTTATAGATGCCTGCAAAGCAAACATATTCAAAGCACCTTCCTTTCCCTCCTCACTCCCCTCCCCCCGCACACACACATAATATATCAACTTCTGTTCCTATATTTCTTGACACACTGAATGATACTACATAGAACCAGCCTGTTTCTGCCTAGGGGTGATGCTTTCTCATGCCTCCAAGTTCTACCAATTTTGCCTCCTCAACATGCGTTCAAATTCACCCCTTCTGTAGACACATGGTCTCTGTCTTCAATGCCCTCACCCCCTCTTGACTGGTGCAAAAGCCTTTCAGCTGGTCCCCTACCGCCTTTGGTGCACAGGCCCAGGGATGGGCCTCTCTGAGAAGCCTGACAGTGCCTGCCACACTGACACCCCTCTTCCTAGGGGGGTCTTTTATTAGATTTATTTATTATTATTTATATTTAATTAACTTTATTGGGGTGACATTGGTCAACATGAACATATAGGTTTCATGTGTGGGTTTCTGTGTTACAACATCTGTATACTGCACTGTGTGCCCACCACCCAAAGTCAAATCTCCTGTCACCATAATGGGGACTCCCTTCTCCCTCAACCTCCTTCCCTCTGGCAGCCACTACACTGCTGTTTGTGTTCATCAGTTTGTTTTATATCCCACATATGAGTGAAATCGTATAATTCTTAGCTTTTTCTGACTGACTTATTTCACTTAACATAATGTTCTCAGGGTCCATCCATGTTGTTGCAAATGGTGCTATTCCATCCTTTCTTAAGGCTGAGCAGTACATATACCACATCTTCTTTATCCAGTCCTCTGTTGTAGGACCCTTTGGTTGTTTCCATGTTTTGGCCACCATAAATAATGCTGCAATGAACATAGGGGCGCATGTATCTTTGCAAATACATGATTTTGAATTTTTCAGGTATCTACCCAGGAGAGGGGTTGTGGGGTCATATGGTAGCTCTATTCTTAATTTTTTTGAGGAATCGCCAGACTGCTTTCCATAGTGGTTGTACCAGTCTGCACTCCCAACTGCAGTGAGTGAGGGTTCCCTCCCCCACACCAACCTCTCCAACACTTGTTGCTTATCTTATTGATAATATCCACTCTAGCAGCTGTAGGGTGGTATCCCATTGTGGTTTGCCTACTTTATGGCTTTAAGCCACATAGTTTATGGCTTTACCCACAAGCCCCGCAATGGCCACAGCTGATAAAAGAATCTGACCAAGCCAGCCAATCACAGGCCTAGGAGGAGGTTCAGCATCAGAGACCTGCCCAAAGGGGGTAAGGGTGGGCGGTTTCACACTGGATTCAAACTGGCTGTCAATCGAACCCTCCCCGTTGGGCTGCTGAGACACAGAGATGCTTAGGAGCAGCTGTGTCTCTGTGCAGGGAGGCACTAGGGGTGACCTAAAGCCACATGGGCAACAAGACAGCACAGGGACTGGGTAGACCAGGAACAACGTTGTTCTGATTTTTGTGAGATCCGGCTGCGCAGTGGTCGACATGGTTGCATGTCTTCCCCACTTTCTCCAGGAAGCCCTTCAACAGCCCCTCACAAAACAAGCAAGTCTCTAGCCCTTAAAACTTGAAAGAACCTGACCTGCTCATCTTTCCTAATCCATCTCCTCCGTGGCGGCAGATGATTCTGCAACATCCTCACTGCAGGTGTCTTCCTGCCTCCCAATCCTCAGAGGCTCCCTTTCCTGACGGGAGAGGAGCTCACATCCTGAGCAGGTCATGGCGTCCGGGCCTGTCTTTCCTCCCTGGGCCCCAGCTTCTGCCTACCCGTCCCGGTGAACACTATGCTGAGTCCTCTCACATGAACAATTCTATGACTCCCCCCTCGGCCCCAATTCCACCCTCTTGTCTCCCTGATAGACTTACTCATTTGTCAAGCCTCATCTTATACACGGTTCCTCCACTGATACCTTTCCTGTCTCCCAGACAGTGCCAGATGCTATAAAATCCCATGAAAGCAAGCATCACATCCACAAATCTGTCTAGTGTGTCTCCGGCAAGGATGGGAAGGCACGGTTTGCTCTGTAATTCCTAGCAGCTGTTCCCCTTCCCCCTCTGACTGGTGCAAAAGCCTTTCAGCCAACCCCCAGGAAGGCCAGCCCAGTGGTACCCAGGCCCAGCGGCCAGCCCCCTTCAGCTCCACTCTCTTCTCTGAGAACCCTTAATAAGCAATTACTTATTGAACACTTATCTGCACCAGCCTCTGAAAATACAATAATGAAGACAGCTCCTGCCTTCCGAGAGCCTGGAAGGGAAGATCAGCATCAAACAACGCCAATCACAGACAGCCAACTAGGCTTCCAGCTGTCGCCAACCAAATACTTGCCTTTCTTTGCTTCTATGCTTTCTCTATAATGTCCCAGGCTCCTGATTACTCCCGGTTTGGCAATGCCTGATTGGAATTGATAAATGCTCAAATAAACCCTTTACATCCTATATAATAAAAGGCTGATATGCAAATTGACCAATGGCAGAACTACCATTCACTATGATGTGCACTGACCACCAGGGGACAGATGCTCAACACAGCAGCTGCCCCCTGGTGGTCAGTGCGCCAGAAGCTGGGTTCACAGCTGGTGAGCGCAGCGACAAAGGCGGGAGCCTCTTCCACCTCCGTGGCAGTTGGACATCCCCTGAGGGCTCCTGGACTGCGAGAGGGTGCAGGCTGGGCTGAGGGACCCGCCCTCGCCGAGTGCATGAATTTCGTGCACTGGGCCTCTAGTTTTTAATAAGTGTTGCTATTTTAACAAGGCGAAACAATAGCCATTGCGTAGCACAGGCAGCCTCTCACACCTGGATGCGTGAGGCTCCGCCCTGCCTGGATCCCTGCCAGCCCCTCCCACTCCTGATCCAACTGTGGGTGCTCAGGCCTGGGCAGGATTCCCACAACCTCAGGTCAGAGACCTGATAGGGTTTCAGTTTGTCCCAAAGGGCTCCAGCTCATGCATATGAGTTCCAGATTGTTCTGATCCTCCTCCTCTTCATACTCATCTTTCCTTCCTCACTGCCCAGCCTGTGCACTCAAGGCCTCGACATCAGATGCAAAGAGTAGAGCCTTTCAGAACTGCATAAGCAGTGCCCACATTGGCTGAGTTCAGACCCCTGTAACCATCTCTTAACCTGTGCCTGCACATACATCCATGCCTGTCCATCTATAGATAAATATATGTGTAATGTACAACATATATTTTTCTGATGGCTTTTTCTGAGTGAACTCTGACGGATACAGTAGATGTTTGGGGAGAGATGGGAATCAAGAGTAATTTCTCGTTTCAGGCTTGGGCAACTGGATGAATGGTGATGATATCTATAAAATAGGATCTCTGGGTAAAGAGCAGGTTTGAGGGGAAGATGAAGAATCCCATTTTGGACACATTGAATTTGCAGTACATGCAAGACATTCAGTCCAACAGGTAACCAAACAGGGAAGGTCCCAGCTTGAGACTCACTCAGCTTCACAAACCCAGTTATAATCATAGAATCCTATATAATAGAAGGCCAATATGCAAATTGACCAAATGGCAGAACAACTGGTTGTTATGACGTGCACTGACCACCAGGGAGCAGACGCTCAAGACAGGAGCTGCCCTCTGGTGGTCAGTGTGCTCCCACAGGGGGAGCACCGCTCAGCCAGAAGCTTTGAGCCATAGGGACTCACTCCCTAAGTCGTCAGTTGGCTATCCACTGAGGACTCCTGACTGTGAGAGGAAACAGGCTGGGCTGAGGGACACCCTCCCCCACCCCCCCCCTGGAGTGCACGAATTTCGTGCACCAGGCCTCTAGTTTAAAAATACAAGAGCCCACCCAAAACCTCTTTAATAAAATTTAAGAATTCTATACAAAAAAAACTTAAGTATTATTTTTTCCTTTTATATAGTCTATAGTTATCATTTTAAAATGAATAATTCAGAAGCTGATTTTGTGTTCTAGATCACAATAATGGCACTTAGTTTGCCAGTTGCTAATTGATAATCCAATTTTCTCATAATTTTCATAACTCACGAGAACAGATAAGTTTTATTGAGCCTACAAAAATTACATCAACTTGTGTATTTAATTAAGATAATAGCCTCCTCTCTAGTCTCCATTAGACCTTTGATAGTCTCACTCAAATTCCCCCTCCCACATTACCAGATTAAAAGACCACAAGAACCTGCTTTTCTAAATGTTCTCTCGTGTTCCCACCCAAAGAAAGATGCTCATGTTGACAAAAAAAAAAGGGGTGCAGGGAGAAGAAGAGAGGAGGTGTCTCGACTTCACTTACAATCACTAACCTGTTTTTATCCTGTGCATCTGATGCAATATGTTATATATAAAAAAAAAAATTGTATCCTGAATTATTTTAGTAATTCAATACCAGAATTCCAATATAAAAGGAGGCCGCCCCAAAACTCCTTTACTAAGTTCAAAGAATTCTGGACATAAACATCAGAAGCCTTTGTTTTCTTTTTTACAATCTTGTGTAGAATGAAGATACTACATGATCTCAGTCTCCATTGTCACAGAGACTTCGTTCATTCTCACTGCTCTGCATGAGAGAGGTCGATATTCAGGTCTCATATTTTCCAGGGAGGAAGAAATATCCAGGAATTCGGTGACATGGGGTAACATAGTAAGCAGCGGTGTCGAAACTAGAATCTACAATTTTTAATTCTCAATACCCAAGGCATCATCCAAGTCGCAGTCCTACACACTTCACTCTCTCGGCCATAAATGTCAATAATGTTAGGCATCTGCCTTGCAAGATGACATCCGCTATAAAATTCCACTTACCGTGTTAACTTGGAACACTGGAAAACACAATCCAAGGAGAACACGAATATTAACAACGGCAGCTAATCTTTTTACAAAACCGCAGACAGCTTAATGAAGCCGACAGGGCGCGTGAGGCAATTCTGTGAGTGAGTGACAACCTTCGGCTGTTGGAGATAACCATCTTAATCAACGCCGCGTTGAGACTTCCGCCTCGCATTTATTTTAAAGGACGTCTTGTTTTTGAACACTCATGTTAAATCCTGGTAAACAGAAGAATTAATTAGTGAGCTCAGAGGCTCAGCAAACTAATGCTTTAGTCTATCCAGCCATCTGCCCAGGAGCACCCTTCTCGGATCTTGGCACCGGGAAGGTAGGGAGCACGGTGCTTCCCACGCTTAGGCTGGTAGACATTGAACCAGTGTCTTACAAAGACTCAGGGAGAAACTCAGACTCAAGGTCATAAAGTTCTGCCTCCTTTTGCACTGAGAGTCAGGTCCACAGGGAGGTCAAGCTTTCTTTAAGAGGCAAGGATCATGCCCTAGCTGGTGTGGCTCAGTGGATAGAGCGTTGGACTCCGGACTGGAAGGTCCCAAGTTCAATTGCGGTCAAGGGCACAGGCTCAGGTTGTGGGCTTGATCCCCAGTAGGGGGCCTGCACGAGGCAGCCAATCAATGATACTCTCTCATCATTGATGCTTCTATCTCTCCCTCTCCCTTCCTTTCTGAGATCAATAAAAATGTACTTTTAAAAAAGAAAAGAGGCAAGGATCTGCTAAAAAAAATGAATGATCTATCCAAATGGATATTGTCCTTTTCAAAGTAAGTCCCTAAGGAGTTAGTCTTCATCCAATAATTATTCTCCTTAGATCATTTTTTAAATTCCATTTTTGGAATTTTGTGTTGTTTTGCCTACTTTTTTTCAAGCAGTGGAGAAAGAATTCTAATCTATTTTATGTAAAGACTAGAGACCCAGTGCATGAAATTGTGTGCAGGTATGGTTCCTAGGCTAGCCTGTGATCAGGGCCATCTTTCCTGACTGCTGGCCTCCCCCCCCCCACCCTCCCTTCCCCAATGCCACCCACCCAGGTTCCCAGTTTGCCATCTAGTGATTAGAGCTTGCTGGCCAGGGGGAGGGATCGAGAGGTGGTCAGTGCACCTCATAGTGACTGGTCAAGTGGTCATTCTGGTGGTTCTGCCATTATGGTCACTGGGCTTTTATTATATAGGATGTTATGTAATTATAAAGCAATGAGACAAATTTTATTTTATAGTTTGTAAACTAACTCAATTCAATTAAACACACACACACACATACACACATGTTGAGCCTAGTGGAGTGGCTCGGTGGTTGAGCATCGACCTATGAACCAAGAGACCATGGTTCAATTCCCACTCAGGGCACATGTCAAGGTGTTGGGCTTGATCCTCAGTGTGGTCCATGCAGGAAGCAGCCGATCGATGATTCTCTCATCATTGATGTTTCCCTCTCCCTTCCACTCTAAAATCAATTTTAAAGATACATTAAAAAATAAAAATAAAAAGCCACATGTTGAGTAACAGGCAGCGTGATTTGAATAAGCATATAGCATCCCAAGGGGGCTGCCCCTATTGGAGTATAAAGGATTTGCTTTAAAAAATGTCTCATGTCCTTAAATAAGCCCAACATGTTTACCCATTCAAGTGTAGACCTGCTGCTTTGTCTGCTCAGCACCTACCTGTTATTTTCTCTTCTGGTGACACTGTACTGATTTCCTCATCTGCTCTCAGCCCATTTTGCTCCTGGGGAGGGTGGGCAGCTCACCCAGACCTACTTGGTGTATTCCATCACCTTGGCTACCATAACTGAGTCAGGTGAACCCTGACATTGGATTCCAGGACTTGGACTGAACCTTTTGGGAAAGAGAAACGTGCTTTCTTCTGGGGTTACCAAGGGAAAAATATGACCCTGTAACTGCTAGGAACCATCACACAGAGGAACCTTCCTGTTGAGGAGGCCAAGACAGAGCAGCTGGAGGTGAAAGATGGAGGAAGGGGGGTCCTCACGCCATCATTTGAGGCACTAGATCCAGCTGCCACCTGAAGCCAGGTCCCTGAACTTTTCAGTTATCGTATGAGTCAGTAAATTCATTTTGTACATTCACACCCACTTACGCATGCCTCCCTAGAGAAGTGGTTCTCAACCTTCCTAATGCCTCGACCCTTTAATACAGTTCCTCATGTTGTGGTGACCCCCCAACCATAAAATTATTTCAGTTGCTCCTTCATTGCTGTAATGTTGCTACTGTCATGAATCGTAATGTCAATATCTGATATGCAGGTGGTCTTAGGCGACCCCTGTGAAAGGATCGTTCGACCGCCAAAAGGGGTCACGACCCACAGATTGAGAACCGCTGTCCTAGAGGGTGGGTTCAGTCAGGGAATAAAATATAGGAAATGGCCCCGACCATTTGGCTCAGTGGATAGAGCGTCAGCCTGCGGACTGAAAGGTCCCAGGTTCAATTCCGGTCAAGGGCATGTACCTTGGTTGCGGGCGCATCCCCAGTTGGGGGTGTGCAGAAGGCAGCTGATTGATGTTTCTCTCTCATCGATGTTTCTAGCTCTCTATCCCTCTCCCTTCCTCTCTGTAAAAAAAAATCAATAAAATTTATTTTTAAAAATATAGGAAATGTTGCAACCTAACACACATATAAATATAACGCAGCTTATATCCCATCTCCATTAAGTTGACATCTTTAATCCTGTATATTTTGGTTTTTTATTTCATAGCTACACAGAGTGTTTTTAATTTCTGGTCTATGTTACGGTGTTGGAGGTTTAGGGGTAGGGATGGTGACCCTTTAAGACTATTTTCATCCGCAACTCCTTAAGTCTGGAATAGAACGGTTTTGAGTAAGATATGTCCAAAGTCAGCAACATTACCTAAGAGGCTAGGAGAATTTACATATGTTTTAATTTAGTTTTATTTTAAATTCTTTATAGTTTGAAGTATTACATTTGTCTCCTTCCCCCCACCCCCATTGACCGCTCCCTGGCCACTCCCACACCACCACACACACCCCCCTCCCCAGGACATGCCCTCACCCCGCTCCTGTCTGTGTCCATTGGTTATGCGCGTATGCATGCATACAAGTCCTTCGGAGGCCAGGAGAATTTAAACCAGAGACCAACCCTGACGTAGTTCACATTGCCCACGCGCTCCAGCCACGCGGGTTGGCCAGCCTTTTGGAGTCTTCTGGCGGCAGACGTCCTGGGCTATCCCAGAACACACTCCTGGTCTGTCATACCCCGGCGTAGTGAACCCACTGCGGGCTGTTTCTCTCGGAAAATCTGATCAATACATCTATTTCCCCAAGGCAGAGAGAGAGAGACCAAACAGCCCGTGGGAATAAGCCATCGCTCATTTCCTCAAAGGCTATCGCGTTGGTCCTCTGCTCTGAATAAGCTGGCGGAGGATGCGCTGAGGCTCTCGCTCCGCCCAGGTGCGAGCAGCAGGCAGCACCCAGCGCCTCGCCCCTGGTGCGCCGGCACCATCACCCACAGGCATCACGACTCACACCTTCGCGTGCATTCCTCTGGGTCCTGAAACCTGGGGCCGGGGCATCTGGAGCAGGTTGCTTCTGGAAACGACGTTCCAGCTCCTGTAAGCGGACACCGCGGCTCTGCAGTCCACGCATTTTCTCTCCTCGCAGCGGAAGGCACGTGAGCATGAACTGGCTCAGGGCGACCGGTCAAAGTCGCTCAGAGGGGCACGACAGTGCCGCTCACTGCCAATTCAGAGAGTCGTGCAAAGATTTGCAAACAAGTTCTGTGCTGCAGATTCCGAAATCCTACCGCATCGCCCAGGCAAGGAGTCAAAAAGGTATTGTTCTGTGAGGCCCGAGGGAGAGAAATGAGTGTGCCTGCAGCGGTCTCTCCTGTGTTGAATCAAATCCCCTGACCCAGGGCAACCATGAGCCTCTGATTTCCATCCGCTCCTATTTCTGCAGGAAACTCAACCCCCTGGTCCCCAGTTGCCCAGTGAAACTTGCTCCTCTATCCTTTCACCCATGGTTCCCTCCCATAGAGACTGTTCTGGGCAGTACGTGCTTCTGAGCATAATTAGTGAATTGGATAACCAGTGAATTTTTCCAGAGTATTCTGTACACTGATGATAGACAGTGTAGAAAAACTGCCTGGTCAGCATGGCTCAGTGGTTGAGCATCCACCCATGAACCAGGAGGTCAGGGTTCAATTCCTGGTCAGAGCCCAGGCCGGGGTTGCAGGCTCCATCCCCAGTAGGAGGCATGCAGGAGGCAGCGGATCAACGGTTCTCTCTCATCGTTGATGTTTCTATCTCTCTTTCCCTTTCCCTTCCTCTCTGAAATCAAGAAAATATTAAAAAATCAAAACAAGAAAGGGAGTATTTATATTTTTAAAAAAAAGAAAGTTTAGGAAAAACTGTTTCAACCATTAATATTTCTTATATGAAGAGCTTAACTAGACCCCGTCCTTACACACTCCAAGTAAGGCTACATTAAAGAAGAATACCTCTGTTCAGGAAAAAAAATAAATGTGTGTGTGGGGAAACGACTGCTCCTATTTTAGAACAGCCGCAGGCTGTTTGAGTGAGATTAGAGGGAGCTGACAGAGGAAGATAGCCTGGGGACTCAGAAAGGGCAGGGTTTCCTAGAAAACCCTTGGCCTTATTAAGGATATTTTGGGGAGGGCGAGGAAGAGATGGGGAAAGGTCAAAGTTTTACTAAAAGAGTGGATATTTCTACACTGTGTTGCTAAGGAAGACATTGCTGAGTCCAAAAGTTGCTGCTTCTTGAATGCATTTAAGATGAAGCTCTCTGTTTAAGTTCTTTGAACGTAAATTTATACACAACCGGGCCGTGTGCCTTGACTGGGAATCGAACCAAACCGTAACCCCCTGGTTCATAGGTCAACTCTCAACACTGGCCGGGCAATAAATTTTTTTTTAAATGATTTTGTTAAGTCCCTGGCTGGTTTGGCTCAGTGGATAGAGCATCAGCCTGCAGACTCAAGGGTCCGGGGTTTGATTCCAGTCAGGGGCACATGCCAGGGTTGTGGGCTCAAACCCCACCCAGTAGGGGGCATGCAGGAGGCAGCTGATCAATGATTCTCTCTCATCATTGATGTTTCTCTTTCTCTCTCTCTTTCTCTTTCCCTTCCTCTCTGAAATCAATACCAAAATATTTTTTAAAAATCTTTTTTTAAGGAGAAAAGTTGAGATGCGAAGGGAAAGATGCTAAAAAGCCTCAGGGATGGACACTAACCCCAGCAGATGAGCACAGTGGGTCAGAGAGAATAACAAAGTCACCTCTTGATTATGGCCACTGAGGACCGGAGCCCAGAACCCTTTGCATGCCAACCCGACTCAAAGTCACAGCATTTCGGAGAAGCGGTCTCACTTCAGATGAGATCCAGGTTTGGTTTGAGTTCTTTCTCCTGGTGGTTATTGTTGAAAACAGGGTTGGGGTAATTAATGATTGCAAATAGCTTAATTATGAAGGCGCTACAGTTGCCTAGGAATTTCTATTTCTTTCCGTTTCACTCTAGGGCACTCCAGCTGACTATCCAGTTCATTTTAAAAAAAAAATTTTTTTTAATCCTCACCCAAGGGTATTTTTTCCATTGCTTTTTAGGGAGGGTGGAAAGGAGGGGGAAGGACAGAAAGAAACATCAATATGAGAAAGACACATCGCCTCCCACATGCACCCCCAAGCAGGGCTGGGGACCCAGACTGCAACCTAGGCACATGCCCTTGACCAGAATTGAACCCGGGACCCTTCAGTCCGAGGGCCAAAGCTCTACCCACTGAGCCCAGCCGGCTAGAGCTGTGCTGTTCTTTAATGTGTACACAGCCAATACAATAAAGTAATATATTTGTATAAAACTATATGTGATTGAAACTAATAATATATTCAACTCGGTTAACGATGCCTGCGGGATGCTTGGATCTTTGGCGGCCATAGTACCAGAAATCAGCACCCCCTTCACACGCCTGTGTAGAAAGGCAACTTATCTTACCTGCAGGCAAGATATTTGAAAGAAAGGGGACAGCTAATAGCTGCTGGGTTTTGCTATGAACCAGGTACTGCATTCATTATTTTGCCTGTTGTATTTTAATTAATTCTGCCAACTACCTTAAAAGCTAGGAACCATGATTATCACCCTCTATGTAGGAGGGAACTGAGAGGCAATTTGCACACAGTTAACTAATGGAGACGCCAGAATTCCAGGTCAGAGGAGACCCAGCTCCAGAACCCGCACAGTGCAAACTCATTTGCTGTTTTGAGGTATAAAGGAGCAGGTGGGTACTGGTTTCTGAATAAAAAGACAGAAAACTGGTCCCAGGTAGAAGCATGAAAGCGGAATTGAAGTGAACATTGTGAAGAATAGAGAGGTAAAAAGAAGGACACAGAAGAAATGTGGTCACTTGAAAATACTTTCTAAAAGTATTGTTATTGATTTCCGAGAGGAACGGAGAGGGAGAGAGAGATGGAAACACCAATGATGAGGGAAAATCACTGATCACCTGCATCTGCATGCTCCACCCTGGGGACTGAGCCAGTGACCTCCTGGCTCAAAGTTAAAAGCAAAGGGTTAAGATGAAGAGAAGCTTTTGGGTCACTGATGAATGTCCTTTAAATTTACCAAAAAAAGAAATCATCAAGGCATGTGCTCTGACCGGGAATCGAACTGTGATCTTCTGGTTCATAGATGGACACTCAACCACGGAGCCAGGCCAGC